>JAGDFM010000092.1:80992-111509 GCA_019155715.1 Phytophthora pseudosyringae | reverse complement strand
ATTTTCTATTGCATTTATCAATGTATAGTTTGAATGTTGTTGGTTGAGCGGTTCTAAAACTACCCTAAGATCCAAAAGACGTTGCTTTCACTCTCAGGTGGTCGAGAGGTTGTCTCGTTGAAACCACTGGCTGTCGCTTCTAAGGAGACGAGAGCATTTAAAACTACTTTCTGAAGTGGTGGCGCTTTCTCTCGTCCTAAGGTGTCGAGAGGTTGTGTCGTCAAAGTCGTAGCATTGCATTAGAAACGGTTAGCCCTATTCTCCTTGTTAAATAAAGCTAAGAAAAAAAACTGCCGGTGTAATGTGCTGGCTATTACTACTGACGCTCAAGTCCGCACCTTCCGGGGCTGACTGCACAATGTGGCCAACCACTTCAGTGAGATCGACTGATCGAACGCTGCCAGTCCAGCAGTGCTCGTGGACACGGCCATCGGTGACACCGTACACGATAGAGTCGTCGTAGTACGACTCCGTGGTAACCTTCAAGGGGCTTCAAGCAGGAGCACAGTGTCATCCAGGTAGTAGCTACCGGTGACACCCATGTACACGAGCAGCTTGTTGAGGATCTTGTAACGGATGCACAGCTTCCGTTGCTAACGGACGACCGTCGAGTTGCAGCTTCGCATCGGCGCACCTCAGTAACCACCGAGGTTCCTCCTCTGTGCTCGTAGGTAACCACCAGGAGCGCACTTTCATCACTTTCATTAACTTCAATTCAATCAGTCTTTATTTCGCCATCAACACCCCAAGTTGCCAAAGACTCAAGTTCGCTTTCAGCTTATTACGTGACAGATCTTCTCTCCAAGTCCACGGACCTGCCACGCACCCTGCAACTTCACACGAACTTAATGGGCCTCACAGTAGCCACCAATTCAGGGTGGACATCACCCGTGAGCTTGTTCCAAACTGCAGTCGGTAGCCGTACGTGTTGTTCACCGGAGAGTCTACAGCTTGCCAGGCACCCCATTCACCACCAGAGCTATCGGTTCACGAATATCGTCGAGGCAACCACGCTTGGCTCTGGAAGTCAAACGGAACGGTGCAGAAGGATGAGCAGCCGCTTTACTCCTCCGGGTAGTAAACCTGCGCTGCGATTGATTTCCAGCCCCCCCCCCCCATGGGCCCGCCGTATATGGTACGCCTAGCCTTCTCCTATGTCGTGGAATTTCTTCTCGTGGTAGGGCAGAAACTCGTAGGGATAGCATCGCCGTATAGTCCAAAGTTGGCGCAGTTGAGTCGTCGTAGTACGGATTAGCGTGCTGAATTCGCACGACAATACCTCGGTTGCAGGTAAACGCAGGTGGGTCCGAGTTTAAGCTGTACTCGAAGATGCGGTTGCAGTGCGTGTGGTATACGAGCAGCGGGTAGTTCACGCCCTGCATTTCTTTGTTAAAGAATCGGTACGTCAGCAACTCCCATATCTGAATTCATACAGCGACGGACTGCGAAACGTCACATGCTTGAGTATGTTCATGCGGTTCCTTGAGCGGCGTCAGTTCCGGCTCCGCCTGGGTCAGCATCATATCAACCGAAATTGTAGCAGGATTAACCAACGCAAGATTGGCCGTGCTGTAGAGCGCCCCCGGAGCTGTAGCACGCCGCCGTCGCACTCGAACATCGTGAACCGCGGCAAGTGCCGATTGCGGCCATCCGATCGATTATACGCCACGTACGGGTGCTGACCCCAGTACTCGCCCGCTTGGAATTGGTCCATGAAGCTCGAAGCCCGCGATGACGAAAGTCCCCAGCAGGGCAACGAACACGGAATGGCCTAGCTTCCGTCGAGGCATAATGGCCCGAGACTGCAACATCACACAGGACTTACCCCCGCCATCCGGGATCAAGTCACTTCCCAGTATCGAAGAGTTCATCGAGCGGTGGCATCGCTGGCTGAAGGTGATCTTGAAGTTCGTTGGACCCAGGGAGTATCACCGTCTTCTTTGTCTCTCCCTCCGTAGCAAAAGCAGCTTCTTCGGCTGGGGTGAACACGAGCCGGCGTACATCCATGACGTGTCGCCATCTCCGGGCTTGACCCTGTTCGGTTAGTATCGGACTGACCAATTGGTATTGTCTCCAGGGTTTGGTAGTAGTGAGAATTCTGGACTAGTAGTGCCACTACTACTACTAGTCGACTCTGAGAATATGGTTTACTATTACTAGTAGTAGTTGAGTGATGGCGCTAGTAGTATCACTACTACTAGTGCTACTAGCAGGGTGCTAGCCAGAATAAATCGGCGCCTATAGCTGCCGCTTGCTTTCCTCCATGCGCCTGATCTCTAGGCGATTGTGGCGCAGTATCAGCTGCCGCTGTGCCCACTCGTTGTCCGTCCTTGTCCGCAGTTGGCTCATTACAAAAGAACCTGTCGAGAATACGCGTTCTTGAAATGCCGTCGAGCAACCCCTACCCAGCCAGACGCGGGCAAGTTTTGCAATGGAAGGATACTTACCCTCGCCGACCTCAGTAAATCATCAACAAACGTCGGTATTCCCGCATAGCCGCTCCACATTCCAGACGCGAACGTTCCGCTTCCTGTCGCGCACGCTCATCTTGGCTAAAACCTTCTCACATTCGTCCTTGGTTGGATACTGTCTTTTTACCACTTCGGCCCACTCGACTCGAAAGCTGCTCCACTCCCCCAATATCCCATCAGCCTTTGCGTTTAGTGCAGCATCGGCAGTGGTCTCCTCGGCCGGTTGAGATACTCCTTCTCCGTACACTAACTCCGCTTCAGCATCAGAGCTACTGCTGCACTCGCCACGGGGTGAACTTGAAGCAGAAGACGCGTCTTCATCTCCCTGCTCCGCGTTTGCATATAGGGCTTTATAGAAAACCCTGCTCGGTTCGCATTAGCGCCTTTACCTCCTCCAGAATGCTGTTAGTGGATGCTTCCGCTGAGTCAGGAATGCGCAGGAATTTTTTGGCGGCTGGTTTTGTCCGGGGGTCGAGAAGTAGTGCCATGCCCATTGGTATGAACGGCTTTGGTAGCCGCTCGGCTATTTGATGCAATGTACGCTTAATGCAGCATTAGGCCAACGTAGATAAGTCGGGCAACTTCAGCTAAATTCGCGGGAAGGTTTTTTCGTTGGTCTCCGTGTCACGAGCACCCTTCGAGCAGTACGCTGAAAACTTGTAGGAATTCATTCTGGCGGAAGCAACGCGCAGCAGCACGTACATTGTGGAGGAAAGCATAGTTGCTGATTGAGACTCCACCAGCGCCAGTTCTGCTACTCGCTGCATTATTGCCTCCATTTGAACTACTAGCTCCCATTCGGCGTCCGTAATTCAGTTGAAGACGTCCTTCACGTTCTTTGCCACATCTGCGTTCTGAAAGAACGCCAGGAATGCCGTATAATTGATAATTGAACGCCGGAACAGCTTGATAGTCGATGCCACGCGAACGTCGATGTCGATCAGAGCTACCAACTGAGGCAGTTTGTGAAACTTTTGAACTTCAGAGAGGCGTGCAACACGTTCCGGTGATTCGCTAGACGCAAAAAAGTTGTTTAGAGCGCGTAACTTACGAATAATAGCGCCACCCTCCGGAAATGCACCGCCTTCGGTCACTACAATCCTCTTCTTGACAAACGCCTTAGTCTTCGGGTCCTTCTTGTATTCATTGCGCACGTTTTCCTTCAGTCCTATACCGTAGCCAATACAGAGGTTGAGTGCATGCATCGCACAATCTGTTTGCAGTGTCGAGTCAAACTGTCTCGAAACATTCCGTGCTGCTGCTGCTGTGTCTGAGATCGTAAATCGCGCAATTTTGTTCACATCCAAACCATAGCGAGCCTTCAATTGCTCATCTAGCAGTGAAGCGACATCCTCTGAGTCGTGTCCGTCATTTTCACTTCTGCAAGAAGCGCTAGACGCCTTGGGTGCCAGTTTTGGTCAATAAAACTACAGGAAGCGCCAACAATACAGTTCCGGGAGCAATTTGTCCAGAGATCATGCTCTACCGTCATGTATGGTGTTTCGTGCAGCTCTTTGAACTCTTCAGTGAACAACTCGGAGGCGTTCTTCTCGAACTTATCGTAGTGGTTATCAAGGATATCGTTGTAGGTCTTGCTCGATGGTATAGTGACACCTGGGTCCCCTGTAACGCCGACGAGAAAATCACGAAAGGCTGGAGTTGTCACCATGTTGTGCGGCAATCCTATTTACACGTAATACAAGAGTAAGAGTACAAAACCGATGAGGATAAACCAATTGAATAACGCTCACACGAATCAGCCACCACGCAATGTGGCCCGATATTTGGTCTTGGCTCACGGGCGTCTTCCACCACGTTTTCCTGCACTGCCCACGGTGAAAGAGAAGACGGCGGTGAATACCGTTCGGCAGCTTCTCGCGGCTGTCGTAGTCGGATGGATTGTAGCTCGAGTAAGTAGAAGTGCTCGGTCAGTCCGATGGCCGCGTACACGGACATCTAGTAGCCGATGGCGTTCATGGAGGTCTCCAGCACGCTCTCGAAGGGTGAGTAGCCTAGGAAGGCCACGAAGGTGTAGATGACGCGTTCATACGAAACACAGGATTCTGTTCGTCCACCTGCACGGGATGGCGGCCGAGTAGATATTGGAGTAGTTGTTGGCGATGATGGAAAGCGCTAGCACCATGAGGCAGAACTGGCTGAAGCCGCCCGGAGGTACCGACGATCACAGCTCTGGCGAGGTCGCTGGCGTCGGCCCTGTTTGTAGCCATCCCGGTTCTTGCTGTCTGTTCCGTGGCCGTCATGACGGCGATGCTCAGGAACGGCGCGAATAGCATCAGCACCATGGGACCGAAACTGCATTGGACAGCAAAGCTACAACGCGTCTACGTTAGCGGAAGAATGCAGGGTATCCTGTATACAACATTTACAAAATAAAGGAAGTTGTTTGCGGAGCGGCAATAGAACGAGAGTTGAAGGCAAGGGCAAAATGAGGACATGAAGGACCGATAATGGAGCTCCAATTACCAATTACCAGCTACCAGCTACCATACTCATTTCTACACGGAATGGTTCGTATCTCATGAAAGCTGCAAAAGTCGCCCTTCTACCTCGGCTCTGCCGATGCCTTCCTCGTCGTGCTCTTCTTTAACATAGTGGGTACCCTTCCCGTGTGCTACTTCTCCACCTTCGGCCCCATTTTTGAGCTGCGCCAGATCGTGCTCTCGCGCTTTTTGTACGGTTGGCACAGCATCACTGTCGTCGCCCTCTTCAACGTGATTGCCTGCCTCGGATGGTCCTGCATCAACGCCATTGTCGGCGCGCAGGTCATCAACGTCGTCAAAACGACGTGCCCGGTTGTTTCGGCTCTATCATTATCGCTGTATGTACCTTCATCGTCGCGATCTTCGGCTACAAGGTGGTGTGTCGCCTACGAGTTCTGGTCCTGGGTCCTGACCTTCATCGTCTTCATGACTGGTCTCATCAGGTTCGCCGAATCGGGCGCCTACGTCGACATCCCCTTGGACACCGGCACCTCGGAAGTCGAGAGGGTGTTGAGTTTCGGAGCGACCGTGCCATCGGCTGGACGTACGCCGCCGACGACACCATGTACCACCCTGTGAACCAGCGCAAGACTATGGTCTTCTTCGTCGCATACGCCAGTCGACTATATGAACGGGATTGCTCACACTACTACAAAACTACTGATTGATCGGAATCCGGAATTGCTCCTGGAGACTCCGTCAAAGTAATGCACCCTATATAAGTCCATGCAGAAGATGGCGGGTCCTCTACTTCCGTACTCCAGTCGTAAGTTGAATGCGGCGCATTTTTATTCACCACATACATTTTTGTTTGTTTGAATATAACATGCCAACGGTACCTCGTTTATATTCTTCCAGACCCCCTTCGCCTATGATGTACATATAGTTATAGCGCATCTTCCTCGAACTTGCTTCGATAAATATGGGCCTCGAGAGAAGATTTGGCTTTTATTTGTGTAACAAGGAAACACGGAGTCTGCTGGTAACTCTCTGTCTTCATATACCCGTCTTCATACACAGCAGCATGCGAGCATCACGGGATACGACGGTCTGTCCGATTTATTGGAGATTCAAAAGGGGCAGTAACAGATTAGTGCGAGGGGGTCCCCTCGCACTAATGCGTTTCCATTCCGCATTCTAGGATCTGATACGTCTCAGACGACTGCGGGAATCGCTCCAATCACTCCGGAGAAGTGATTTCTATCAATATAGGTAACATATTATGTTCCCTCAATACTGCATCTGTTTGCAATCTCAATAGTATAGTCTTGGGCTGCAAAACCGGGTGCCAATGCCACCCCGCTTTTCAGCACGGTATCAGCCAAAATCGTGGTCGATACTATAAATTCAGCCAATTGATTTCTGGAAATATAACACCGGTTGCAAATGACCAGACGTACTCAGCTAGCCAGTACCACTTGTAGGCAGCTCTGCCCAAAGCTCCCTCGCTGCAGCGCCACAGATCCAGGCAGAAACACTCTGCACGCTTGAAAGATCGCCATGTCGGCGATGAGGTGGTCTGTAAGAATCGAGGAAATCAACCCCGGATCATGATTATAATAGTCGATAGATTGCAGGATGAGTTTCATCGCATTGAACTTGAGTGGCACCACCATGGTCAAGAGTGGAGTTTGGCGCGAATTCAAGGAATAATTGATCGAAGTAGAACCTAACAAACTAATCTCCTTGAAATAATGACGCACTACGCTGCATTCAAGAACCTTTCACTATGGGTAACACGTCCGGATACAAGGCGTTGACCAGTTTCATGTTCATATTTTGATTTCTTTCTCCACCAGCCTGTTTGCATGCATGGGGCTTTGCTGAACTCCAAAGCTCTTCGTACAGCTTCTTTCGATTTCTACTTCCAAGTACTTCGAAGTCATGCATCCTTTTCATTTTGTTAGACTGCAAAGGAGCTGCTCAAGTAATAAAGCCTTACTTCCTCGCATTCGTTGACCTTGATAATACGTAGCTAAGACCCGCAGGACCTACCTGATGTCCGCTATTGAAGCGTTGGAGATTATAATACTTTGCACATGCATGAGCAGGTATTGTGATTAACGGCCGAACGCTACCCAGCACGTTTCATGGTCAATGTCTGTGTTTAAAAAGCAACTCTAAACATATAAAAATCGGAGTGAATGCAGTACACGTATCTTTTCACGTGGAAAGTATTAGCCCCACCCTGATTGTGAGCTACTAAGTAGTACTTGAAGTACTAAGTAATAGTTGCCGTTGAAAGAACGATAAAATATGAACCTCCGCGCTCTGTCACCTTGAACTTGAACACGGTAAGTAGCTCATACCCTACTAATTTCCACGTTCAGAGATGCCTGTACTTCAGCTCCTCGAACCATTGGCGAATCTCGTCGTCACCCTGATAATATAAGTAGTTTGGCTCAGTCTCGTTTTTCATGCCACATATATGCAAATAGGAAGAGCGCCATATCAAAATGCAGAGCTTTGGGCAACGCTAGAAGCACATGATCCATTTCGCAATACGACTGTAGTTTTTGCAGCCTCTGAACACAAATTGTCGGGGAATTACCGTCGGCCTTGGAGGCCTTTTCATTTAGGGATGTAGCTATTGCTACTAGCAATTTGCTAGAGTGCTCAGCTTACCGGCCCAGTTATGAGTTCATCTGCAAAGGCAGATAATATTGCACTTCCGTACTTGCGTTCCGAACCTTGGCACTATGCCTTCCCGACCCACCTTCTTGATATGTCATTAAAACGCACTAGTGAAAAGGCCCAGCCACATTGAAGGATATGCAGTTTGCACAGTCCAAAAACACACTTTTTATCCGGTTTTACAGTCGATTCTATCGCAGCTGGACCATTGATCAAGGCACATGTAGATTTCTCCATGATTTTTTAAAACACTATTCATAAACATAATCTCTTCATATATCACTGTCGAATGCACCCAATTCTTATCCTGTGTAAGTCTCGACATCAACGACATCAATTCTATATTCTGTGTGCGGAACTACAATCTTATCATTGGCATTGATGGACCCAGTTGGAGAAAAGTACAACTACTACTACGTAGTATAGAACAATTTCGACTCTTGTGGTAGTGAATGAACTATGTTGAGAGTTCTACAACAAAAGGAGCATGGATGTGCCTCATGCACGCGCACCCAATCTAGTAGCTCTAGCGGCCTTCTTTGCCGCATTCGCCTTGGCCAACTGAGTAGATTTCCCCTCGGCCTCAACAGCCAGCTTCACGAGTAACGTTGCGTACTCACCCTCAAGAGAGGGGGAAATCTTGGTGACTTGCTTGGAAGTTTTGCCGGCCTCTGCCCACTGTCGGAGCAACTGGTACTCGTAAGCTGCGCCCATTCGACTCACCACATCGTCGGAACTTTTGCTAGCGGTGGCGAACATCTCGGCCGCTTGTTTATCTCCGAACTTCTTGCTAAAGAACTTGGCCACTGTTGACGGCCGGTTGCCACTGTTCGCGTTCAAGTGACTCATATAGGTGGTCCAAGTAGCGAATGCCGAGCTGGAGAAGATTTCATCCACCGTTTTCATATTTTTCAGCCCCAACGACTTGTACGCGCCGTTTAAGGATTTTCCAGCCAACTTCGCGAGCACTGGGTTGTCAAACTTCGTATTCGGCTTGATTAGTTTTGCGAGATCGTGATACCAGGCTCTCTCTTCGTCGTCCACTCCCACTGCTCCGTCGGATCTCAGATGTCGCTTGGCTCGTGCGTCACTTTGGCGATTCATGATCGATTGCGTCTTGACCGTTGTCGCATCAGCATCAGCACCAGCAAGGACGGCGGCTAGAGCCAGCAGCACAAGGAATTGGAGACGCATCGCGGTTGGCGGAAAGTGAGCTCTAGTTGCTGGAGAGCGAATTGACGACTGAATGGAATGGCTGGCTATTTAACTACCAGTAGCTTCGAATCCTTCACCACCTTCCCCGTTTTTTTGCACAGATGCTTTCAAAGATGCAAGATGCTGACGAAAGGTATGTTTCATAAATGTCCCCGTGTACATGTATTTGCTTGGTGTAACATTAGCTTACATGTATTATGTGCACTTTGCTCAGCGAATACACTTCTAAGTCACATGTACTACTAAGTTAGTAGTCATACAGTACTGTAATCTTGCGACAAACGACCGGTACATGGAGTCGGTGCCGAGAAGTTCTGCTGATGTGCCGCAAAACTGTATCACGACGTATGGATGTAAACCATCAGCTAAAACTGCGGTTAGTCTCATTAGAAAGCTAAAGTCGTGGCCTAGCTTGACCCTGGGTTGCAGTTTGCCTTTTTTGATTGACAGGCATCAAATTGACCGTTTTGAGCGGACCCGACCACACTTGGTTTACCTCCCGGAGCACATGACGTGCCTCCCTCCATGAAAAAGCTGTGATGCGCAGCACATCAATGATTGTTTCATGGACGTTTTTTGTTTCGGCAAAGCCATTCATTCGAATCGAATTCGATCCGGTTCGTTGATCTTGGGATCCGATTGGTGCGATAAACGTCAAAGTAATGCTCTGTACAACTGTACAGAGTTCTCCAGTGCTATTATCTGAAGCAGCGTCTCTAGTGTGGTGTGTGTCTGTGTGTTTGTGTGTGTTTCCGCACTTTCCTGGCCTGCTGTCTGTGCCTGTCGTTTGGCATGCCTTGGTTTGGCGTTTACGACCGCGGCTGTCCTATCCAACCGCATCCGCCCATCCTTCTGACTCGACTAACTATGGCGGTAATTACAAATATAGCCATGAGCTACATTAATAACGGACCCTGATTGGCCGAAAACATGTATTTGTGACCGCGGCTCACATTTCCTTTTCCAAACCGCGGCCCGGCGGAGCGACAAAGCGCGCGGACGGCGCGGCGCACAGGGCGGCCCACACGAGGCGGACGGCGACAAGGACGGAAGGTACGCGTAGCTATACGGTTCTGTTAACAAATATAAACACGACGGTTTCGGGAGTTCCACCACACTCAGTTATAATATACATTAAAGTTTAGTGAGCTCCACAGCTGGCAAACGCCTGTGATTGGCCAAAACAGCCTGCTGCTGCCGAGCGCAGCGACGGCGGCCCCCATTGGCCAAAAAGCTGCATACTCTGCAATAAGCTGCCGAGCGCAGCGAAGGCGGCCCATCGGCAACCGCCTGCGACGACGACGGTCTGTCTGGGATATTACATGCCTGTTGCAGCGTTTAATATGGAGGTATTGTATGCCAACCCTGTTACAGCGGTGCCGTACGCGAAGCCGACGGGGGCGGTTAATGCGATATACTTATGATATACTCGGACGATTGATGCGATATACTCAGACGATTGTCACGATATACTCGAACGACTGACGCGATATACACGAACGACTGACGCGATATACACGAACGACTGACGCGATATACTCGAACGACTGACGCGATATACTCGATCGATAGACGAGAAGTACTCGAACGATTGGTACAGTATATACCCGAACGCTTGATATGAAGTTCTCGGACGATTGATGCGAAGTACTGACGATTGATGCGATGTACTGATTGACAGGATGAACTCGAATGATAGATGTAATTGACGCGATATACGTGGCTAATTGACGAGATGCACTCAAACGATATACGTGATATACTCGAACGATTGACGCGAAGTACTCGAATGATTGACAAGATATACCTGAACGATAGATGATATATACTCGAACGATTTCGCGATATACTCTACCGATTAACACCAAGTACTAAGACGATTGACACGATGTACTCAGACGATTGACACGACGGACTCAGACGATTAATATTATGTATGCGAACGATTGACACGAAATAGACTAACAATTGACGTGATGTACTCGGGCGACTGACGCGGTGTGCATGGGGCTTGATACGATGTACGTGAACGATTGACGCCCTGTACTTGGTCAATTGACGGGTTGTACTCGAACGATTGCCACGAAGTAATCGAACGAGTAACGCGATGCACTCGGACGATTGAAGCGATATACGCGAACACTTGACGTGGTGAGCTGGGACGATTCTCGGGATGAACTCGGACGATTGACACGATCAACGCGAACGATTGAAATGAAATACTTGGACGATTGACGAACTCTAACGATTGATTGTGATTCACATAAACGTTGATTGATGCAATGAACTCGGACGAACGACGACCAACGCGGTAGCAACACGTTAATGGCGCATTGGTGCAGCGGTTGGAAGGCGATCCGCACGATATGTCGAACGTGCACGGTGGAAGCATTCCGATGACGACGATGTTGGTTGCGATGACGACGGTGAAGTAAGGGACCACGTGGTTACTCTCACTGTACACTTAAGCCTTGGCACCCGCCGAGCGAAGCGAAGGTGGGAACTGCCGGGTAGTTAAGCGAGCTGGAACAGCAAAGCGCAAACGGGTTGGGACCCCACATTGCCCCAGCGCCCGCAAAGCGGGCGCCACTCGGCTAGTCTAAACAGCTACGAGAGCAGCCTGTCCGTCTGTCCGTCTGTCTGTCGCACCTCGGCGAAAAAATACGCATTGGTTAATTTAGCTGCCGAGCGTATCGAAGGCGGCCCCCATTCGCTGAAATTGCCGACGACGGGGTATGATTGGCTGATAATAAAATGATGTGGACTACAATTTCGTACTTTGCGCGAAATAGAATGATGTGGGCTACACTTTCGTACTTTGCGGGAAATATGATTGTCGCCCCCATTTTGAATTCGGACGAGCGCGACGGCACAAGGTACGCTGCGTGTGTGCATGTTAGTTAGCATCCACCGAACGCGCACAGATAGTCCGAGATTCCCGGGGCTGTTTATGGGGAAGTGTAGTCCCAGCGGGGTCATTCCGCTGGGGGTCGCCGTGCTTCAATTGGCTTTTGACAGTTAAAGAGTCTTGGACCTCCTGTATACGTAATTTGACAATATTTATTGGTAAAACAACCTACCGCCTGACAACGATGACGACGACGGTGGTGACAACGATGGCGCTGACAGCGACAACGGCGGTGACAACAATAAATACGACCAAGACGGTGACGACGACGACGACTACGAATGCTACTACTACTAGGACGACGACGATGACCACCGTTATGATAACAACGCTACCATTACGACTACGACTACTACTACTACTAATATGACGTCGGCGACAGTGAAGTCTCCGACCGCCGATTACGATGATTACTTTCACGATAGGATTTTCAGCACCGGCCCCCGCCAATCGAAGGTGGGGACTGTCGGGTAGTTAAGCGAGCTGGGACAGAGAGTGCAACGGGTTGGGACCGCACATTACCCCCACCAGCTGTATGTCGCGCTTTCGAGAGTTACTGCCAGATCCAAGATCAGGGTGCTGATTGAATATCCGGATGTAGAGGAGGACGAAGGAGTGTACACTGCGAATATTGTGTACAGGCAGATCTTTGACACGTACGAGGAAAATATTAGTTTTATATACATAACGTTGATAACCCAGCTTTCACAAAATTTAATTTTGGATTACGTGTTAAACTTTCTGCCGAGCGAAGCAAGGCGTGCCCACACTTCAAAGTATCACGCATGGTAGGAACAAATATGCCCGCCGAAGCGAAGCGGAGGCGGGCAGGCCCACATACTGGGACAAACCATGTCACTACCGCCGCGTGGCGGTGGCGAAAGCTAGTCTAAACAACTACGAGAGCAACCTGTCCGTCCGTCTGAAGTCCCCCCGGAGCCAAAGGCGGAGGCATGAACCTGTATGCGTCGCGAGCCAAAGCGAGCGTCGCACGACCAACAAACCATGTCGCCACCGCCGCGTAGCGGCGGCGATCGCTAGTAATACACTACGCGACAGCTTAGATCGGCCATCCATGGCGGTGGCCGTAAGTCAGTCAATATTAGACGTTAGGGAGTGCTATTGAGATATGTTTGATCCCTTATTAGTATTAAGGCGAGGCTTGTGCTTAACACGCGCAAGTTCGCAGTGCTTGGGGTGGATGGTATACAGCGAGGTACTTTTGCCACCCGGACAGGTTAGATCGGCCGGGTAGGACCATACAAATATCTAGTATAACAGAATAACGGTAAACTTTGAAACGAATGGAAGAGCACTGATAATGTATGGACTGGGTGGCGATGCTTGGTGCCGATGCGGCTTTGGGGACCGAGAATCTCAGTAGATTGCACAGCGGACTCCACCCTGCTCCGTTAGTCCTTGCGGATCTTACACTAACGATCTTACTGAATTAGCCATCGTATTTACAAAATACATTGATTTCTTCCGGAGTTGTTGACTTTCTACCATTACTGTACCGGAATACGGGGGAATATGGGCGGAAAGGTTTCCGAGCTTGTGGAGGCGCCTATGTTACCAACGTGCTAGTACACGAGCACTGCCATGAAGTTAACACAAGGGGCCCTGTTAGAGACAGCCCAGCACCTATGGAGGACATTGCTTGGCATGCAAGCTTCCGCAATGCAGGACGAGGCTGCCTCGTTGATAGTAACCGAGAGCATAGTGTGCATGAGATGTCATAATTTAGCTACATGTACACTTACTTTAAGTATAGTATGAGGTGGCCGATCTAATCCGTCGCGTGCCAACAATCAATTATTTGTATAGGAGTCCCCCTCTAGTACCTAGATGTAACGCTCGTTAGCACGTATAGCCGGCTCCGGGTAATAATAACACGAGCAACATCGCAGATCTAACCTGTCACGTAGTGTATGGTGGTTAAACGAGAGGAATTATTGCGGGCAGGCAGTTAGTTATGGCGTAATTAGATTCAAAAATAGGTTATCTACCATGATATAGAGCTATTGAGGCCTAAGATTGTGAGGTATTCCCCTACACCTTCGACCAGCATTTGCAAGCTCATAGGTGGAGATAAAACCGGAGGAATTTCTATAATCTAGTAGGTATTAATACCTACTGATTGTTGTCGTGCCACACCAGATCTGCTATTTTCGGCTAAGTGCGCCTACAGGCACTAATCCCGTCCCAGTTAGAGCAACACATGGGCGATTGTCCGGGAAACGTAGGCACTATCTTGCGTTTTATATGTATTCGTAGGTCCAAAATATAAATTGCAGCTTTAAAATCTCCACTGAGTCTCTAATGCTTTGGCATGTATACTGTGTGGCTTTGTTTCGTAGCTCCAAAATCCTACGCGAACACACTGGCTGAAATCACACTCGAATCCCCCACCTCACGTCGCTGCAGCCCGACCACAATGGACAATGTCCATTGGACATGCACCTTTGACCACGACGACAACCGACCGTGAAAGGGTCTGATTTCGTAAGAAAAACTCCAAACCCATGATTTAGCGTAACAAAAATCAAACGTCTGAACTGAAGAAAGAATGTTCTTAGGCACTGATTTCTCCCGCGGTGTCTGGGTCTGGGGATTTAATGAAACGAATTTGATTGGACAACTGTTTATTCCCCGACAGGCCATTTATTCCCAGATATATATCAACAGTGAGAGGTAGACGCTTGGTGGTGGCAATTCCACGATCAAAGATGAAGAAACCGTCGTCGTGGTCCATCTCAACCACCACCACTGGTGGCGGTTGAGGCAGCCGCAAGAGCAGCTCGATCGTCCGTCGTGTTGAGGGGGTCAGTTCAGAACCATCTTACTGTGAGCTCTTTGCCGGACGCCCTCGCTTCTCCGGCAATACAGTTGCAGGCAACGGCTGCGGTGGCTGTTCTCGTCCCAGCTAGGTTTGATTAATGGAGGGCAGCAATTGCGACAAGGTAGAGGCTAGCTGTGAGTGAGTCACCGTGAGAGCATACGGGCAAGCGAGAACACCGCTGACAGTAGCTCCCCAATGTCGGTGCGCAGCGCGAGTTCCTTGTATCGTCGAAGAGCTCCACCATGACCTCGTGGCCCGACGTGTAGTTGACGGCAGTCATGAGGAATGTTTGGCTCAGTATGAGTTAGCGAGTTCGACAGGGTATGTTCACTGACAGGGTAAAATCGAGACCCAAGCAATCGGGGGATGTGTCGGGGGATTATCATGAGCGTTAATCCCCAGAACCAGATACCGCGGGAGAAACCAGGGCCTTACGAACTGCCCCCCCCCCAGACCCCGCGTTCAGGCGTGCTAGTATACCTTTCACGTAAAACGAACTACCAACCTGACCGAAGCTCGATCACCGAACCAAGACTCACCGTTGAAAGAACGAAAAAAATGAAACCGCCATACTCGTGTGTCACCTTGGACACGGTAAGTAGTGCGTGCCCAGTACTTTCCATCATACGTCGATCTCTGAATATGGGCAATAGGGCTCATACAGCCACTTGACCATTGCCAAGAGCTGCCGTTTTCCGCTGCGATAAATTGTGTCACTACCGGCTCATACGGCCACCTGACCATTGCCAAAAATTGCCGTTTTCCGCTGAGATAAACTGTGTCGCTTCCGGCTCGTACGGCCACCTGACCGTTGCCAATTTGCCGTTTTCCGCTGCAATAAACTGTGTGTCGCTTCGGGTGGGTCAGCGCCTTTCTTTTAGGGTTGACGGGGTCACGCTAGTGCAACTATAGAACCGGAAACCAGCAGCAGAGGATTCCCTTACGAATTTTCCACCCCTCTTCAGCGAAGTCTGGATAATCGGACGTATCCATGCTAAACCTCTCTTGAACTTCTTCGTGGCGAGTCGACTGGATGTTGTGTTCGATCAACCCAGCGGTCGATGTACTCTGAGGACCACAAGGATACGGACCGAGTGAGCAGGCCGGCTGACCCGCCTGCGACGGTCGTGGCCCCCGACGCTTCGTGAGAAGATTGCAGAGCGCTCAAAGGTCATGCGAGAAGATCGCTGGTGAATGAGAAGGTGAAACAAGATGCGAGCTGTTGCTCGGCCGAATGCATGTGTAGGATAGCGGAAGGAGCTGGCAGTCTAAGATTTGCAGTGGAGAGGAAAAGTCTCTACGTGAGTCAGTAGCCCCCACCGGTCTGGTGGTAGCAGCACGAAGCAATAACAAAGCAGCCGTAGCGGAAAATACGCACAGACTAGTGACGTGTTCGAGGTCGGTAGGATCTCTCCTGGCGTGACAGGAAACATGTTTACAGAGTCCAGTAGGATCCGCGCGGTATCGTGGTCCGTGCACAACGCTGGTGAGCCCACGAGAGGGTCGTTTAGTCGAAGGTGCAACGTTGTGAGGGTTTGGCAGATATCTAGGAGGGTCCCTGGACGTGTTAATCTCAAGGAGTTCGTCTCGGGTACGCCGTACGTGTGTAGCTAGCCGTAGATGAAGTTTAGGGCGGACGCGAGGCGTAGCCACTGGACACCGTCTTTGGCCACGGACAGGACCAGCGGGCGGCGCACGTAACACCTCAACACAGAGCGAGGACTAGCGGTAGATTACTGAACTTCACCTTCTACTTCCAGCACAAGATAGTCAGTCACACAGGGAGATCGCATTCACGACTTCGAAGTAACTGATCATCTGGGAAAAGTGAGGCACCAACCACATTGCATAACTCGAAACTCCTCGGGGTTTAGCTATTGTTGTATCATTGCTTGTGGAAATTTCATAGAAAGTAGCGTCCCATCGCCTCAGGGACAGGACAGCGAGCCATTCGTTGCTATGAACAACCTCATGTACACGGTTACCTCCCATATGAATCAATCACGGAACTGATCAGAAAATGGATCAGGTTTCCGCACCTCGCAGAAGAAAAGAAAGTTCTGTACACAGGAAGGGGTCTTCTCGCTGAGCTTACTACCTCAATACAGATGTTTTGTCCATTCAAAAACCAGCATACAAATCTGTTCAAATCCCCGATCAGTTATGTACGTGATCCATTTGAAAAACTACCCATCTACACGACCACCCCCGAACACTTCAGAGCAGGTGCTGAAACAAGTGTATGGATCTGTTTATGTACTGTGATTTGCTGTCTTTTTGCCGATGATTCCCCAGACCGGCGTCGTAATTGTGTTGCGAAATCGGGCTTTCTAAAGTGGTGTGTAGAGGCTCGTAAAATTTACCTTAACCCTGGGATATTTTATCTAATCTGGGATATGCACATGATTTGTGGGGGCACGTGAAGCGCGCCCTTTTTATAATCAAGAAGTCCATGGCGCAAGCGAGAATGACAGTACACCAACGCAGACTGCTGCCCAAGCCCACAATGCACCGCCATGAACGCTCGCGTAGCTTAGTGGAAAAGTCCCGCACGCGGGCGGCGGATGTTCAATTCCTCCCGTGAGCATATCGTTGTTGGTGGTTCTGAAGTGAGTGTGGGCAGCAAGCTGTGGAAGGCGTCAAAGGCAGATTATCGCATGGCGACACCGATGACAGATGGGAGACATGTTGGCTGGATGGGAGCATCAGATGAAGGCTGCCCGAGCGTGATAAGCAAGAGCAGATCTTGGCGTCGCAAGGCGCGGAGGGTAGCGACTACCGGACGTGCGTTTCGACCGGAGCTCTCCAGAAATTGCAGCGGCTGCTGTCGTGCGACAAGGGAGACGGCCATGGAATGGGGAAAGGGGTATGTGTGGCGACAGAGATGAAGGAGAGCAGGAGATTGGCACGTTTTGGTAAGGATATATGTGTTCAGGTGAGCTCCGTTGTGGAAACCCCACGGAAGATGCTATCGCCCTCCTTGATAATCTAACTTGCTGCTTGTCCATCAAGAACGGCCAGTCTTATGCATCATGCCGTAACAAAGTACCTCATCCTCCTGGGTTTGTTTTCCCTATAGCACCGAGATGCCGTGTACTGCGAGCTACGGTGGAAGAACACTTTGTGGGCAAGATACCGGGGCAGTCGAACTCCGACTTCGACATCTACTCCAAGCCAAGGAATAACGCATATCAGAAGGACTGCCTGGTGCTCTGCCGCGACAACCAAGCAGGGCAAGTTCAGCTCGAAACGGAATGGCAGAAGGCAAGGCGCTGACGAAATGGTCAGTCCGGGTTTGTTCTCGAGCTGTACGTTTACGTACCCAAGCCTGCTGAGCAGACGACGCTGCGGAGGGCGACGGCAGCACGTATTCAAGAACAGATGCCAAGGGTTGCCCAGCCGTTTCGCGCGCAAGGTGTCGCTCCAGGAAATGCAACGCGCACGTACATGGCAGTCACACAAGCAAGACTGCCAGAAGTGGCCCCAGTGATAGTTCCTGACAATACCACGTTTCGCCTGCTGCAACATGTTGATGCCAAACAAGCAGCGATGGACACCGCAATGCAAGACGACCAACTCCTAGCCAACGCGGAGTACCGGCCCGTGAGGTTCAAGATCCACGACGTACCAGTCCCTATATGCTAGTGAATATCGCCGACCTGCGCACCGCACTTGAGCTCCCCGGCTACAGCCTGCGTCCTCCATTTCGCGAGCAGACAGAGGTCAACAACCAAGCCCCCACAGGAGATATGTTGGACGCAGACCACGTAGAAGAACAAGGCCCGTCGATGAGGAGGGAGCAGACGAAGCGATGCTATATTTCTTTTAATTGAGAGTTTGCTTTGACTGTAACCACAGTGTCGATATAGATTCTCTCCTACTTCTTCTTCCTGTCTAGTGCATTGATGCATGACGACAGTGAGTACTGCGAGCGGTTTTCATGAAATGCCATATTGGCGTGGCGTTGAACCCAGCAATTGAGCAACGGAAATCCTACATCAACAGGAGTGAGGTTCGGTGAGTATGGCGGTAGGAAAAACAGCAGCTCACCGGTCTCATGGATCATTTCTTGTGCCTCCTTCTACATGTGGATCTTCGTGTTATCCGTATCCACTATCGAGCGCGGAAATTACCATGGATTGAGAAACAGCAGAATTATAGTCTTGAAGACTTCGTGAAACCCGGCTCGCGTGAAGGTTCCTCTACCTTCCCCCAAGCAAAAAACTCCTGTACATCAAATACAGCCATAGTTGAAATGCGCTTGCCGCGACTAAAGGAAACCGTGACGTGAGCGGGTGTGTTTCTTGCTGGCCAGCCATTGCAACGGAGCACAGACCTTAATTTGTAACAAAGGTTTAGATTCGAAATAGCTCCCATAACAATAGAAGAGAACCGACCTTTCGGTTTTTGAAGTCTCGTCAATGAAGACGAGCTGGTCAGGCCCACTGTAAAACAGAGCTAGACAACTGGCGTACTCTCTTTTCTCTCGCTGCTGACTCTCCCTAGCGCGCTTGGTTAGAACCTTCCTTGTCAGCTTCAGATCAAAGCACAACGCGCGACATATCGTAGAGTCGTAGACGCAGGTAGAATCCCCGTAGCGAGCGCGAAGTTCACAGCGTAGTTCTTCGAAGTAGAAGCATAGGTGGATCTCCACATACTCCCGAACGAACGCGCAGACATCGCTGGGCCACCGTGACGTCTTCACGCGAGGCTCGTCCTTCAAAACGTTTCTGGTAGAACGGAATAGCTTGTACCATCGGCTAAGACTTCGTTCAGACAGGTTTAGAACGCTAGATATGGTAGCTATATCAATTAAAGATACACCATACCTCTCCAACGTATGTCGAATGGGAAGGTCATTTTAAAGTGCTACGAAGCACCACAATATCAGAATGCCGAGCCAACGCCAGCCAGTCCAACTTTTGACCCTCAGCCACTAGTTCTGTTGGTCCGGTCTAAGTCTTTTGCTAGAGTGGTACTGTGGTATTGACGTAGCCGCTTTGATTGGGTGAATTATTAGTTCTCTTCAAAACCAGGCTCTAACTTGTAAACTTTGTCGCCTTGACGCCACAGTGGACATCTAACCGCACCATTTGAAAAGGCTTTTTACAGTCCGGCCCGCCAAAAGCTTTGAAAGACACAATACGTCGTAGCGCTACCAACCATCCTTGAATTAAGTTAACGAACTCCCGTACCCGAAAAGTACTCACGAACTGATTGCGCACGATTCCGTACCATTGCAACCGTGACATCGTGTTCGTTATGGGGCCCTTTATACTACTAGACTCTGCCGCGTCTCTCTCACTGGCTGCCCGCCTTAAAAAAACGTGATGCCGCATCAACTGGGACGGTTCTCGATAAAGAATCCGAAGAGTTTTCTGCTAGCGTCATCAACAGCATAATACCCGCGGCCCACGTGGCTGCGTCGGTCGTAGCTTGACACTACTTCAGCTGAACCTCGTGGTATGGATCCACTTCAACTTGATAGCAATGGGAGACGAGAACGGCACACACGGCACGGTGTAACCCTCTCGACAAAACATACTGCTCACAATGAAGCTCCCCCTATCATACTATGAAGCATAGTTGGTTGAAACAACATTTTTTGTTTTATCTCACGTATTTATACACCTAGCTCGGACTGGCTTTCCTCAGCATCCACCTCGATGAAGGGGGCAAACGACTGTATTGCCTCGAGTTGAATTTCGAGGGCGTGGTGAGCGGCCCCCGCTGTTGTGATGCTCGTGCGCACTCAGAGTTTCTAGAGGCTATACCATTCGCCACGAGAGGTCTGCCGTCGAGGCGGCTGCCTGTACTGGATAGTCTTCGAAACGCCAGGCACCTAACGGCCTAGCAACTTGATTGCCAGACTGTCTGCTTTCCCGGCAAGGGCAGTGGCACCACCGCTCCGTAGCGAATGTGTAGAGTATCTGGATGCGGGTACACTTACTCGAATCGCCGTCGCATTGAGTGTTTCTGCCACTGTCTTTGTTGATAATTCGACCGCAAGGTACTTCCTACTGGAGACTCCAAGCTCCTCGGGAGCGTGCATTATATGTTTCAACGCTTGGACCGGGCACAACAACTTGTCACCTGATTCGTGCATCGTTCGGCAAGCTCCTCGGCCGTACTGATCGTTCTTAGCTCCGCTCACGCCGATCGTTACCGCAGAAGCGCTCTTTGCCTCTACGGGCATGCGGTTGGCGTATGTAAAAATTAAATCTCTGGCCTAAAACGTTCTGATGCGGCCGACGATGAGGTATTCAGATCGGCAAAGTAAGAAGAAGTAACCAAGTAGGACGTTGCCCCACAAGAGGCGTCCACACGGCCGTGATAGGTCGAGTGATCGTCGCAGCAGCCGGAGGAATGCTGGCGTTACTGGTTCCTTCTTCCTCACCGGTTGCATGAGGCGCTTAATGCCTTTCAGGAGCACAGTCAGCTGCGGTGATTGCCCGAGTTCGACATTACCAAACCTTCGATGAAACGACAGGATACTGGTCAGCTTCCACTGAATTGTTGTGTACTGGTTTCCGCGGCCGGAGTTGTTCCACCGGTACTGCCATAAATAAATCGCGAAATATGCTAGCTTGTCAGCACTTGATCGGCTGGCCCGACGACACCAGGGAGTCCATCCCAATGAAATTTGGAGAATCGCCACCACTGTTTCCAGTGCTCGTAGTATTTCTTGTTCGTAGCCCCGGCCAAGGCGTGGCCGCACAGTGTCGATCCCAGAAGGCTGATAGATTGTCGTAGGGCGGCACGACCGCGACCTGTTTCTACGACATTGAAAGGTTAGACCACGTCTGTGATAGAGAGTGAGACTTGGTCCACGCCCTCGATCCGACAGCTGCCATCGTGATCAGTCGTCCCGGGATGTGACCAGCGGTGAAAATGAGCTGGTATTCGAGTTCAGCTAGAGAGAGCAGGCGATTGTACAATTGTGCCCTCGGATGGCGGCTATGTCGGCGTGATGCCCACGCCACCGCGCTTGGGTTGTCGATGTGCAAGCAAACATGGGTGAACTTTCGAACAGCGTCATTTTTCCAGCGTGGACCCCTGATGAGTGCTGCGAGGACGGCGCTTTGGAGTTCCCGTACATTGATCGAGTTCTCGTACAACCCGTCGTGAAGCTCCGCCTGCTCCACTTAAGTGTAACGCCATCGTAGGAATTCTTTGCGGTGGTGCTCGAGAGCGCAGAATCCCGTGTTCGAGCCGTCCATGTACACATGGACAGTGGGCTGAGCCACACACGCGAGTTGAAAGACAGGAATACCGTTAAACCAATCTTTGTGTTGAATGATCGCCCTGAACCAGCGTAGATCTTCGAGCACTTCGTCGTCGAGATTGCTCTACATGAACGGTTTTAATGATACCAATAAGCTGTGTACGCTCTGGTAAAACGCTCGTGCTGAGGGAAAACACGTCGCCACGTGGCGGAAGACCCCCAGCAGTTTGTCGAGGTCACGCTTCGTAGCGCAGCGTGCGGTGAGAACTCGATCCACTTCGGCGGCAATTTTATCGGTTTGTTTTCCGGAATATATACCTACCCGTTTTCTGTGTTCCAAATGAGGCCGAGTGATCTGTTCTCCGTCCGCCACGGGGTGAATTTGTTCTCGTTGATGGCATCCGGACCCAGTACGGTCCGCTATAGCTCTACGTAGAGCAATGTTCACCTCCTCGCACCTCCGGCCGGTGTTGACTTCCGTGCAAGTATGGTCGTCGCACCACACGTTACCCTTGAACGCGGCCGTACCAAGTGGTGTGTCGACGACCGGGTAAGATGACTCGTATATGTCGTTGATTGCTGACCCGGCTAGTGAATAGAAAGCTGGAGACCCGCACCATCCAAAACCGCAGGATAGGTCGATGACTACGTAGCCATCAAATTCAAAGGCAAACATGTGCACCGCATCCTCGTGGACGAGCGCATGGCGAAAAGCTCCGGAGACGTCTCCGAGCTTGAGAAGTATTTCTTCGTCGGGAAGGAGGATCCGTCGGTGACATCGTTCACCGACGCCCCAGGTGGAAATGAGTAATCGTTGATCATCCTAGTGTCGTTGCCGACTTTGTTCACAACGCCGACGGGGCTCAGGAAATTTGCGCCATATTGTCATCACTTTTTCATCAAGGACGAGATATCGTCCGTCGAGCTGGACTTTCCGAATGTACTTGCTACTGCAGTCGCGTGATAAATAGCGCTTTTGTGATTTGCTGGCCGTGACGCCTGCGTCTTGGGTTTGAAAGAAATTCAGTGCGGCTTGATTCCCCATTGAACAACGTCGTTCCACTGGCGGATCTTGGCCGGGTCCTTCGAGTGGGGCGGCACAGGGAGTTCAAAAATGGACTTATTCGGCCGGCCGTCGACTTCGCCTTGTCCACGCACGAACCGAACGAATTGAGGTAGTGATGATTGTGATCTTACGGCAAGAGCTGACAGGAACTGCACTTGTGTAACATCAATTCCGTATTTCGATGAAGAAGGCGGTGGTGGGACTAACCCAAACGTAGAAGCATATGTACGGAGACGCTCGACACGGTTGGTTTCAGCCCCTCAGCAATTCGAACCATGAGGAGAAGCGTTGAATCCGATGGTGCACGGTTGAGACTTGACTTGACATCGCTGGCGCACTCTGGTGCGCGATTGTGAGCAGCATGTAGTCACACGTTCGCTGGCGGTGGCGCCACACCTCCGTACTTCTCGTCAATAAAGGCTTTAACGACGTCCGGTAGCATCTTGGGCTGAAAGTGTGCTCGCTTGCTGTCGAAACACCCCCCTTACCGTCACCGGAGCAGTCTATGGTGGAAATCAACTTCATACACAATGGTTTATCTCCTTGTCGAGGCAATGCGGACAAGACTGTCAGGGGGTACGGACGACTGGTGAGTAGGGCGGCTGCCTCTACTGGATTCATCGTGATGCGGGTGTGATCGACCGGCGTGGTTGGCTTCCTCGGTGCGGTGGGACCGGCGCAGATCGAGAAGCTCGAGAAGATCTTCATCGGTACGGGAGCATTCATCCCGAACCCCACGAGCAGCGTCGACGTCACGCGAAAAAATTCAACAACGGAATCGGCTAAACTTGCTCGCTACTCAAAAGGCCATCAACTTCCAGCCGATGGCATCCGTCTCGGGGAGGCCTTTGAAGCTGTCGACGTAGCGAATGGCTGCGTCGATAAGATCCACGACTGGCTGCTCGTAGAAATACTGCGCGAAAACACTAAGCGAACGAAGCGCGTTGCTAGCAAAGCCGCCGATGCCACCGGTCGATGCGTATTCCGCCCCGAGAAGTCTGTGATACTGAGATTGGACTCTTGCGCTTGGACGCGATCCCCGAGGTCGACCGGACGACAATGCATGAGTGCAAGGCCATGCTCACCAAACCAAAATCGAGAAGACCCCGACGGACCGAGGGGGCGGCGAGAAACGGGGTATTGCTGCATGCGCTCAAATATGTACGTGCAGGACTTACTTTGAAATCTCGAGTGAAGAATGACCCGACTGACACGCTGCTGTGTTGTCCTTTGTCGAAATCCGCTTCGAACTTGAGCTCCCAACGGTTCGTTACCTCATCACTGGATCTATTGGAGTCGTTGTCGCTGGCTTCCAGAGCCACACGGCGACCATGTTCAATGGCTCGACGGCGTTTGCCGAGCGTTCGATTCTCGTGTCGAACCGCCTCAACGTCGTCGATCTCGTCGTCACTAGACATACCAGAAGCTCATCAATGGTGTGATTGTCCAGTGCCGTCGACTGAAGACTGAGATGAGCGAGGGGGTGGTGGGTACTGGAGCGTCTCTGTTTGCGGTCTCCGGAGCTGGATGATTGTTGTGCGGGCTTGGTAGCTGAGGATCTCTGTAGAGGTCAAGGTTTCTCTTCTTGCGTGACCCCATCATGCAGTCCAGGATATGCTGTCGACGAACGTTCACCATACCCAGATCATGTGGGCGAATGATAGGCACTAACTCGTCTGAGGTAAACGGGATGGTGAGCATCGATCTCACTGGCGCCGGGAGTTCGCGTCGGCGTGTACGGCAGGCGGAGAAGATTGTGTCCTGCTGCAGTAAGAGCTCCATAGGATTGAGGATTATATCCGATACCGTTGATCCGACTTGAAGGGTGTACGTCAGAGGATCTGCCTTGATGACACGCAGCGGCTCGGACAGCTTTACGCCGACAATATCGTGGCCCACGAGGACACTAAGCTGCGGCCCATCCGCTTGAATTTCGTGGTGGGTGACGACCCCATAGACCCACTGACAAGTGCACGGACCACTCGGCTGGATAAAAGCCACCGGGTGACCAACGTAGTCTCCGGGCCACAACCCGGTTTCTGTTGGTTCAACTGTGCGGAGCTCCAACGTGGAGATTGGCTAGTCGAAGTCGTCGCCGTCATTGGCCGAGTTCGGACCCACAACTCGAACAGTTGCCGTATCACCGACGATGTTGGTAACTCGCACGTAGCTGAACGCAGACAGAGCGCTAGCGTGAGCGGCCTCAACGAAGGCCAGGGCGTTGACGGTTAGGCGGTGCGGGGCCATGATGATGAGTTGATCAGGAGGCAGGAAGAAGGTAGCTCGTGAGCAGGAAGTTGACGGAGCGTTGTTGCGCCTCGATGCAGAAACCAAAGTGGGTCTCTAGCTGTAGTTGGGATAGAGTTCTACCTCTGGTTCCTATCAATAGACTTGTGTTCCTCGGATCTTACCGCATATCGGAAAACTGATCATCCTCACGTACTGATCCTAATGTGCGATGTCCCTTCAGTACGTAATATTAGAGCTACGCGAAGGCTGAGATAGGATAGTGGTCATGAAGAGCTTCGTGCCCGCGTGATTCTTAAACTCGGCCCGTTCCAGGCCGAGCTTATGAATATCACACGAGCATGAACGGCAGAATGGCCAACAGTAATAATCACATATTAGGAAGGGGTCGACAAATGAACAGTAGTGAAAATGACTAGTCTGGTTCCATCCAAAGCGATAGTCTGTTAGTACTAATCACTAATATCTATTGTGCTTTTCATTCAAAATTCCTTGCGCGGTTCATTGAATGAACCGCGCAGGCAATCACGCAAGCGTATACAATCTTGCATATATGCCCCATTAAGTACGAATTAGGTCTGGCCAAGAACAGCTGTTTTACTGCTTGCGCGATTCCACTAACGACTTGAATTTGTATGTGAGCGATTCCAACAACCACCCAAAAACGGCAAATCTAGACCAAAGGACAATACTAGTCGTTACTAGTGTCGGTAATCTTGCTCGAGGCCAATGCCAGCGAATTCAACTTGTTATGCTTCAGCACTAATTGCTTCTCCGCGCGCTCGTTATCGGTGCGGGTCCTGCGCATGATTGACCCGCTAGAAAAAAACTCGTTCTTGATACGCTGTTGCCGAACTTCTGCCAAGCCAAATCCGCGCAAGGGTGGCAACAGAGGCGAACCTTTTTTCACTGGACCGGAACCACTGGGAGATGTCAACACGCCGACAAAGTACTTGAACGTGCCAGTATATGCGGTCACTTTTGGGAACACGGCTTATTTTGGTCGGTTCCGACGTGAAAAGGAGAGTGATTGGAGCACACGAAGGCAATACTTGGAGGCTAGTACGAGATAGTAAACCCGTACTGTCAATACTATTTCGCATACTAACCTCTTACTACTACTAGTATGTACAAATTCCTACATAAGTGATTAGTAGTACTAAACACCGAGGGATACATAGTACTTGTCTAATACTATATCCCTCGTTACTGCCAATCTCTGGTAGAGAATGGAAACCGGTTGGAACCGGAATCCAGTTTGGACTTTCTATCACAACCGGTTTAAAAAGCGAGTTAGTCGGTTTGATTCGGTTCAAACCGGTTATGCATTCATACCGGATTACTCCAAAACATTAAGCAATCTATTATTGTGTTTCACCTATACATTTATAATTAAAGGTAAGGTATCGCTGGACAATGGATAAAAGTGCTACGCATATATAGCACGTTAGATTGGTAGATTGTATCCCTCATTTTTAATAATTTGTAATAAGGTATTTATATGTAGTATAAAGGTGATTCAACACAGGGCTGATGTTCTTTTCTTGATACCGGCTCGTGGAAGTAGCACACAACAGCAGCGAGCTTTACGCCTAGCAGCAGCTTCATATCGTAAATCTCGGGACACGAGGGCAAGAGGTCCCGATTCGCCAAGTCTTCAGCCCGAACCCGCGGCAGTCGTTGACCCTTTGTTACTGATACACATCTATCACATTTATTAGCAGTAGCAAAGATTTCAGTTTCTAATTGAAGCGCCATTGGTAGACTTTTCGTCCAATGATGCTCACCCAAAACTGGATCTTTCGATCGGTTTAACCCGTTTTTTTTGGCAACCGGTTTCATCCGGATTCAATTCGAATCAATTCGGTTTCAAGCCGATTTTGTCCATCCTGTTCCATCCTCTAATCTCTGGCCCCCAGGAGTCTATTAAAAAACCGGTTTCAGACCGGTATACCGGTACCACAATAATAATAATAGTAATAATATTAATGGTACACCAACGCAGGGCACATGTATATTCTTCCTTCACTCATGGCCGTCACTTCTAAATCTTCTTGAGCTTCACTGAGTGCAAATTCATTTCTGGTCGCGGTAAAGTCCCCATTGGATCCAGAGTCATCGATACGTATGGCGTGATAACATCCAGGGGATTTCGAGGCGCTCTATCAGGCGTCGGAAAAAATAATACCAATCCAGTAATTACTGTATTGTTGTGGTACAATTATTTATTACTGAGTCTTCACAAAATCAATAAATTTTGATATTGTACCAATAATACCAGTACAATACCGGATTAGAGCGTTTTGTGCCTCGGCTGACTTCGGCCAGTCATTTAACCACTGGTCGACAACGATGGCGACACACACGCGCGTTGCCGCTTGGCCAGCAGTCTGACAAGGTTCTCTTCACTCTCCAATTCGACAAGAAGGCTCCCAACCGTGAAATCTGCGCATTTTTCTTCGAGGGCAAAGGCCAAGGTGACTAGCGCTGCCACCTTTGCGGTGCCTGTCGCAAGCAGCAAGTCGGCTCGGGGTACAGCAACCTGCTGTCCCACCTCACCTCCACGCACCCTGACTTCGAGGAGACCTAGCGGGGGTCGGTGGCGACCGACGCGCCTCTATCGAGCTTTGGGTTTGTCTCTGAGGCAACCCAGCATCGGTACCAGTGGCTGCAGTGGGTGGTGGAGCAAAACATGCCGCTCTCGGAGGTAGACGACCCCCTCACAAGGTCCATGGCCTGCTGGAAGCCTGTCTCGTCCAAGACGTTGAAGTTGGACATGCAAAGGTGCGCGAAGAACGTCGGTGACGTAATTGAGAAGGAGCTGGACGAGTTTTTCGGCGTCATGTGGGACGGGTGGAGCCATGGTACTGTGCACTACGTCGGCATCTATGGCGTGGCCGTCGTGAACGGCAAGCGTCGTGAGCGACTGCTGTCGCTGTCGCCTTTGATGGACGGGAGCCAAGATGCAGAAGCCCACATTGCCATGTTCAAGCGTGTACTGGCTCTGTACAACAAGGACGTCGCGATGGTGGCCTTTCTGGTTGCAGAAAATTGCGCCACCAACCAGAAGATCGGTATTCTGATGGGGTTGCCACTGGTTGGGTGTGCGAGTCACCGCTACAACCTAGCAGTAAACCGATACCTGGCCCCCTACGAGTCCGAGCTGGCTGCCGTCAACAGTCTCATGGTGAAGCTACGGCACGTCAACAATGCAGTGGAATTGGCGAAGTTCACTGACCTCAAACCTATCAAACGGAATGTGACACGATGGTCGTCGACCTTCGAGATGGTACCCGGTACAAGAGAATCCGTGATTCGATTCGACAGGTTGATGCTGTTGAAGAGTTTATTCCGACGGGTGCGACTCACAAGAAACTACTCGACCTTCTGGAGGAGCTCATGAAGCTGGATAGTGTCTGCAAGCGACTGCAGGACGAGAGCATGAGCATGGCTGATGTGCGCGTGCTGTTTGACCACGCGGACGACTATCCGGATATGGCGAGCCACTTGCGCCCAAGTGCGAAAATCGTTCACGCTCCTGCATTTGAGGCCGCCCTGGTAAAGATCGTGAACGATGTCAAGCTGACTGCGGCAGAAGCTCGAGCGGTGCAGCGATTCGCGGTTGAGCCTCCTGCAAGCAGCGGCAAGAGGAAGGAGCGGTCGTCAAGTGACTACGCCAATGAGATTCTCCGCGGAGGGAAGAAGGCGAGAGCATCTGGTGCTGCTTCGGTGACCTACCATGACCTGGCAAAGGTCGTGCCACCAACCTCCAACACGGTCGAGCGACTCTTTTCGCAGTGTAAGTTTGTTCTGACACCTCAGCGATCCTGCATGCTACCCGCCAACTTTGAAATGTTGGCTTTCCTGCGCGTGAATCGCGACTTGTGGAATGCGACTTCTCCTTTGCCGCCGCGTAGATAGCGTTTACCTGAGGTCGAGTAACAGCAGCTACAATATACTGATATTGGCTCCGTTATTATTATTGTTGGGTACCGTATTGCCGTTATTACTACGCTCTACTTGCCCTTGCAGTACAATAGAATACGGTATTGTCGGTGCCATGCGCTCTATCCGTCGCGTCGGAGTCACTCGTATGTCTGGGTTGGTGGTTGAAGAGACTCGTGCAGTTCTCAAGGTGTTCGTTGGTAACCTCGTGCGCAATGGCGTAGTCTACACGCAACACGCTAATCGAAAAACTGTCACCACGTTGGACGTCATCTATGCTCTCAAGCATCAAGGCCGTACTCTCTACGGTTCACTACGTGGCCTGGCCCGCGTTGCCTAAGACTAGGGAACTAATTCTCATCAGCACAGCGAATGGAAGATTGAAGAATCACTGCTTGGACACTTAACCAATGCCTGTTAACGAATCCCAACAAACTAATCTTTTGCCAGAGCGCTAACTTTCTCGTTCGTTGCAGTCGGCTTCCTCGGAGGGAACAAACTCTACGCTGAACTGCTATCTTCGCCGTCGCTTGCCCGCATCGCGACTCCCAGGTCATATCCAGCATCTTCTTTCTCCTCTGATTCGTCGACGACTGGAAGTGAGGGAGCCGCTGATGCTCGGCTGCGTCGCTGTTTAACGAGTCCACTTAGAATAACTACGCATTTTATGATGTAGATATGGCTTTCGTTTGATTCGGTGCTTGGGTCGCGTCACTATCATCTGCCAGCGCATCAGCAAAAGGCGAAGTATTCGACACCAACCGCGGCGGGTGTGTTGCTGTTGCGCAACCGCGTGCTTGTTGTCGTACAAGCTGCCGGGATGAGTTGATATATTCGAGCTGCGCCGCCGGCATTAATCCCGCTCACCAGCAAAAGCCGCACGATAGGCTATCACACAAATATTGTCGGCCTCCTCTTCTAGGAGTTGGGCCTGGACAAGGCCTCGAAGACGAGTCTGTAGCTAAGGTGTCACTGCCTGCACGACGGAACTGCTTGCGCTGTGGTGCTGTCGAGCCGAACAAAGTTTCTTGTAGGCTGTCATCGTTTTACTAAAGGCCTCATTCTTACCATCAATGGCTCGCTGGCGACGCACGTAGCTGGGTCCATCATATCCTACCACACTCATACGACGCACAGAGGACCGCGTGCAAACCAGCAACCCTCCCTCAGCAACGGAAACATGCGCACTACCAACTAGTTAGCTTCTACCATGGCTAGCTCCATCAACTTGATGCTGCGAATGCCTACACACAAGCTTTTTGTAACCTGTTCTATTGTATATGTAAATATTATATTATAATATTATATATAAATAATAAATATTCACAGTACAAAGGTCACCACGTCATAGGCTATGGCTCATAGCATTAGTACAGCGTGTATTTACGAACTGTGGGGGGGGGGGGGGGGGGGGGGGGGGGGGGGGGGGGGGGGGGGGGGGGGGGGGGGGGGGGGGGGGGGGG
>JAGDFM010000092.1:58397-80982 GCA_019155715.1 Phytophthora pseudosyringae | reverse complement strand
GTCTTTCTCCCCCGCTCCCCCCCCCCCCCCCCCCCGGGACCCCCGGCCAGCAGTAAAGTCCTCAAGCGCACCGGTTGCTGAATGGTATACCAGTCATGAGCAATACTGCTGCATACTCAACCGCAAAGTGAAAGATACAGCACCGTATTTGATCATTCGAATTACAACTAACACATAATAGTAGACCGTACGCCTTTCAGTGTTCCTCGATCCAGGCACGAATCTCGTCGTCGTTGCGGACCCAGAAGAGGTTACGCTTCAGCTCCGCTTGCATCTTGTTGGCATCACGACATTTGACGTACATGGTGTGTAGGAACAGCACCACCTCGAAATGGTCATGCTCCACGGCTTGACGCATAGCTGATATGATTTGTTTCTTTCGACAGCGAGGTTCTAAGCGCAGATGACGCGTAATGCCAGCGTTTGCAAGTGCTGAATCTTCCGATCGACTCGCGAACAACCACTTCACTATCTCGAGGTGGCCGCATTTAGCGGCTTCGTGCACAGCCACAGATGTCCATCTTTCCAGCCGGTTGGCTTGCAAAAAAGTCAAAACATCCAGGTGCCCATTTCCAGCCGCGCCATCCAATGCTTGCTGTGTACAGCCCTCTGGACGAGCACTCTGAAGCCATTTTACCACTCCCAGGTGGCCGTTGCTAGCTGCTTTATCCATCGCCGCACGTGTGCACCCCTCTGGCCGATTGCCACTCAACCACTTTACCACTTCTAAATGGCCGTTAGCAGCCGCATCGTCAAGTGCCGCTGCCGTACACTTCGTCCTAGAGTTTTCGTGTTCGTGTAACCACTTGACACTATCCAAATGGCCATTCTTCGCGGCCATATCCATAGCTTTGTGCAAGCATCCAGCCGTGGTGTTAGCTCGGAGCCACTCCAGCATTTCCAAGTTTCCGTTAGCTGCCGCCCCGTCCATGGCTGCAGTCGTACAAGTCTGCGCATTGTCCCGGTGCATCCACTCCAGGATCTCGAGTTGTTTTCCGTAAAATGCCTTCGCCGCCATCTCAGAATCCTTATCGGGATGTTGCTTCGAAGCCACCATATCCAACGCCCAAGAACTGCAGCCTTCCGACCGGTGGAGTCGTAGCCACTTGACCCCGTCTAAATGCCCATTGACAGCTCCTTTATCCATCGCGGCAGTCGTGCATCCCTCCGTCCGATTGAAGTGAAGCCACTGGACCACATCTAGATGCCCCGCAAAAGCAGCCAAATCCATTGCCCAACGTGAGCACTGTGGCCCAAAGTGTGGGATGTGAGCGTCGTGTTGGAATGAGCCGGGGTGTTCTGCCTTCCGTTGCGTCTGCAGCGAGATACAGAGTTCGTGCAGAAATTGGAGCACGTCAAGGTGTCCCTGGCCTGCCGCAGCATCCATGGCAAACGCGCAAGCGCTTGCCCCAAAATGGGAACTCGTCCCTTGGAAGAGATCAACGGACGGCTTCGTTGCATACTCTGTGCGCAACCATTTCACCACTTCCAGTCTGCCGTTCTCCGCTGCTAAAAACATGACTTCAGATAGATCGATGACGTCACGAAGGCGCTTCAGGTGCCACTGCAGCATCTCGAGACAACCCTTTTCGCTAGCAGCTTTTGCGCCGCTGTAGTGGGGAAGGTTCGTCCCACCATCCTTGCAGTAGTGAGTCACCAGCCACTCTGCAAAAGGAACATCGTCGTTTCGGGCTGCATCCCTCAAAGCACTGCCCGCCATCCACCGACTTCGCTGCAGCACGTCGTAGAATATCTCCTTCCGAACGGGCCATTCTTCTTGAGGACTCTCCGTGAAGGCGACCCTGTCAACGCCGTACCCTCTCGCCTTCAGCCACCGGTATTCTTCCAGGTTATTAGCTCCGACGGCGATCCCCACCAGGTAACGATGGTTGTCCTGTACGGTGTTGGTATGATCTATCAACCAGTGGACCACCTCCCAATGCCCATTTTCAGCCGCCTTGCTCAAAGTTTCTTTGCTACATCGAAGGGCTCCCCCTTCTTGCGCCTGCAGAAGCTGCAGCAACCAAAGCCACCCACGTGCCGCGACCTCCTCCAAGACACGACCACTCACCGGACATCCTGGAAAGTGAGCCACTACCCACTCTACCATTCCGCGGTCTTCGCAACTCACGGCCTGCAGAAGAGCTTGGCTGAATTCCCATCGGAAATACCGCGGTTGGCTCTGTAGAAGCCGCGCGACGCTCCATCGATCGCTTCTGGCGTCTCGAACACTTCGCGCCCAGATGAAATCCAGCAGCGCCACGGATGAACTGACGTCGATGGCACGGGCGAGGGAAATGTCCGGGACGAGGAAGTCCATGACAATGGAGGGGACGACGTCCGGGACATTCGCTGGAAGATGGATGCGTGAAATGATGTTCTCAACGGTGAGTGGCATGGTAACGGCGTATTCGGAAGTGACGGATGCCATTGGCAATGGGTACATTCGTTCCAGTTTCAACCCATTTGAGGTGAAGGCTCTTGATGGCTACATGTAGCCAGTCCACCCATCATCAATTCCTTAGACAGGTCTCGCCCGAACTTTGTTTCTTGTCATGCAGGAACACACAGCGTTTTAAGGCTCGTCTGGAGCGTTCAACTCGGCATCGAGGCGTCAGGTGCTGCTGTAATGGCAATGTTGACTTTGAGCACGGCACAATTTTCGTTTGTACTCTGATCCGATTCTTTGCTCTCCCTCAACAGCCCCGGACCTAGTCACATCAAAATAATAAGGGTACAGTGTTTGACGGGTAGCTGGACGCAAGCGTTCGCTAGCGCAGGAGGATGTCGCGCGGAGCGACAAATAATACATATGGACTTCCATAAATCGACCCATTGAAAAGCAAGAAAGGTAGTTGCTTGAGGTCGCGAGGGTAGGGATACAAAGCGAGGCACTGAGCGATCGGAGTAGGAGCCTTCGCCAAGGCTCACGACAGCCTACAGCGATTAGTGGAAGGTTGCTCCATGCAGAGGGACAAGGAAGATCGATGAATATGTCGAGATCAACGGGTTCACTCCGAATCATGTTCTATGGCGAGGATCGCAGCGATGTTGTCTGCATGGCTTGTACAAATGGATACATGATTCCAAAGGTTTCGCTTCTAAACCAGGTTCAGCTTGTTCCATTCGTCAATCGGCCGACTCCCTGCCAAGCGCCATGTTGCCGCCTTCCCTGTTTCGAGGAAACGAACGTAAGATCGACCCCATTCTTCTCGGTCTGGTGGCGGCAACTGCAGTTGCCGCTCTCTACTCGGCCCGCAGCTGGAAAACCAAAAGCCCCGCGCCCAACGGAGTGACCCCAGTCCAGCTCCTCCCTGGGATCCCCTTGCTGGGCAACACACTGGAGCTGGTGGCCAACACGCCCCGCATCCAACACTGGATATCGGATCGCTTCCAGGAACGCGACGGCCAGCCGTTCGCCATTCGGCTGGTCGGAAAGAACGACCTCATCTACTTGGCCAAACCGGAGCACTTGGAGCAGGTGCTCAGGGAGCAATCGAGCAGTTTCAACAAAGGTTTCGACATGTACGTGATGCTCTCGGACTACATGGGGGACGGCATCTTGCTCGTGAATGGGGATCGCTGGAAGTACCACCGGAAAGTGCTCGTGAACCTCTTCAGTGCTCGGGCTCTGCGCGACTTCATGACGCCAGTAGTTCAGAAGAATGTCCAAGTGCTACTGAACATTTTTTCAGAGGCGAGCGAGACGGGAGAGGCCCTTGATGTCTACAAGTTGATGAACAAGTTCACGTTCGAGACGTTCGCGGAGATCGGCTTTGGACAAAAGCTCGAAAACCTGAAATCAGCCGACGATCACCCGTTTGAAGTCGCGTTCGACGAAGCGCATTGCATTTCTACTGACCGGTTCGCGTTTCCCGTATGGCTCTGGAAGCTCAAACGCTGGCTCAATGTGGGAAGTGAGCGCCGTCTCCGGGACTTCATGCTGGTGATCAACAAGTTCCTGATGGACACGATCTCGGTTACGATGGAGCGACGCCGCACACGACAGGCAACGACCAAGTTGAAGAGTCAAACGGCGAATAAAGATATCGTGTCAATTATACTCGACAGCATGGAGACGAGTGGGCAAACGATTTCTCCAGCTGACCTCCGTGACATTGCCTTCGCTGGCATGATCGCAGGTCGGGACACGACGGCAGACGCTCTAAGCTGGTTGATGCACATGCTTCATCATAACCCACGCGTACTGAAGAAATTACGTGAGGAGATTATCGCGAAGCTGCCGCTAATTGCTGATTCGGAGAGCTACGTACCATCCATGGAGGAAGTTCAGGAACTCCCGTACCTGGAGGCAACGATTCGAGAAGTTTTGCGCTTATTCCCGCCTGTCCCGACGATCCCATACCATTGCATCCGTGACACTGTGTTTCCGGATGGCACCTTTATTCCAGGAGGCTCGGCCATTTTGCTGTCGCTCTATTCGGCCTCTCGACTTGAAAGCGCATGGGGGCCTGATGCTGCATCATTCGTACCGGAACGGTTTCTCGACAAAGAATCAGGCGACTTGCTGCCGGTATCGTCGGCGAAATTCGCTGCATTCAGTGCCGGACCTCGCGTGTGCGTCGGTCGCAGCTTGGCGCTGCTTGAGCTCAAGCTCGTGGTATCCAGCTTAGTGAACCGCTTCAACGCAGTAGAAATGACCAGACAGAACGTCACATACGGCAGGGGCGTCACTCTCAGGATGAAGAACCCGCTCATGATGAAGGTTTACAAGGTTGAGCAGTGCTAACATAATTATCAAGCGCAGTTGGCGAGCTGTGTTCGCCTTATCCGGTGTTTAATGATCATGCTTCTTTTTCGGTCCACGCCAAACTCAAGACAAACATCCCGGACGTCATCTTGTTCATCGCAGACATGACACTCGCTCGGGCTTGCAAAGTGGGTCACTCTGGATTTGTGGCACTGCTGGAGTGTTCAAATCACGCGTACATAGAACTTCATCTGCTTCTGATGGCATTTCTCGCAAGCATGACCGAGAAAATACTACTTGGCTAGTAAATAACTTTCTTTGGATTACCCAACGAATCGAAGACCGCCCTCTGACTGGATCATTCGTTTTGTGTGCTTTTGTTTTATGTTTTGCATACTACGTTGACCGGAGAATATGGCTCCAAGGTGCTCGACATGGTCGATGCAATCAAATCATTATTGATCTTGTGTGGGTTAGTTCGCCGGCAGATACATGCAATTGCCTATTCCTATGGCATCTCGGAAGTTCTCTTTACAGTGATTTTTGACGTTGTCAGCTGCCATTTCGTCGTAGCTACATGCTTCACCCTGGCGTTGTTATTCGTACGGCCAACTATCTGTCAGCATTCATCGCTGTAATCTGAAAAATGCAGCTAGGGGGTTGGTCTTGCTCATTGGAGCCCTTATGCGAATACCAGGACAATGAGCAAGTAGCCAACGAACTACACGCAATTGGCCACACCGTGCAGCTTCCTTCATGGCCATTTCTGGACTCCAGTAGGAGCAATTCGCTTTGAGCCACTTCGTAATTTTCAAGTTTCCTTCGGTTGCTGCTCGCTTCATTGTGTCTTGCGAGCAGTTTACTGAGCGAATCTCATGCAGCCACTGCACTACATGCACGTGGCCGTTAGCGGCCGCATCCCCCGTGGCTTTGTACGTGCAGCCCGCCTCGGTATTGTGATGGAGCCATTGCAACATTTTCAAGCTGCCATTTGCCGCAGCGCCATCCATAGCCCTCGTAGTGCACCCTTCCGAGCGGTTGGAATGCAACCAATGGACCACTGCAAACTGCTTTTCTTGGAACGCAAGGGGCGTCACAGTTTGACAGCATTGCATCATGTCCTTACTCTGGCATGACGGGACATGATAGCGTCTTGCCGCGGCCTTGTCCAAAGCAAAAGTTGTGCACCCTTCGGAACGATTGACGTGCAACCACTGGAGAACTTCTAAGTGTCCATTTGCAGCAGAGCGATCCATGGCAGTTGTAGTACACCCCTCAGTACGGTTCCCGTGTAACCACTTCACAACTTCCAAGTGGCCATTAGCTGCAGCTGCGTCCATGGCCATAGTCGTACAGCCAACAGATCGGCGTTCCGATTGAATAATGGTAGAAACAGCACCAACGCTTTGTAGGAACTGTAGCACATCGAGATGCCCATATTTGGCGGCAGCATCCATCGCCGAAACTGGTTTCAGATCTTGGTTTCGAAACAGGTCAGGACTATCTTCATTCGGAACACGCAACTTGTTCTCCTTGAACAGTCTGACGTCCTTCTCGTTGTCAGCATAATTTTCGTACAGCCATTGGACAATATGAAGCTGCCCGTTTTCCGCTGCTGAAAACATGGCCTTTGCAGGGCCATAGTACTGAACATGTGAGCCTTGTTCTAGAATCCACTGCACAAACTCAAGGTCGCCCATTTGCACCGCTTGGTGTACGGCGTCGATACACATTCTTTGAATATCGCCGTACTCCTCGGCCAGAAAGTAACGCAGAATCTCCTTTCGGGTTTGCCAACTGATTTCCAAGCATTCCTCGAAGTGGATACAGTCTCCCCCCAATTCGCTCTCGATAGCCCACTTTATCTTCTTTAAATCGTGTTGGTTGAATGCGCAGTCCACCAACCAGAGGCCGATCGTCCTCTTCTCGGATAACATATCCGTCCGCTCCCTCAGCCAGGGAACAAAATCCCAAAGTCCACTGTTGGCTACATCGTAGATATTCCGCGGATCCCATTCAATGTCGACGATCGTGTTGCTCTCTTGCAGTAGCTGCAGTACCCGCATGTTCCCATTTTCAGCTGCAACTTTGACCAAAATCTGAGAAATTCGCTTAATTCCTGGAATATGCGTTAAAATCCACTGGACAAGCGTCAGATCTCCGCGACGAAGAGCCTGGGTCATGGCTCGAGGAAACTCCCATTCACTATATACAGGTTCAGTCTGAAGCAACTCGGCGAAGGTGAAGGTGTCATATCGCAGCCGCCTACTCCATATGAAGTTCAATAGTGAGGTCGATCCGATATGACTCAATTCGCACGCTCGCTCCAGCGTCATATCCGCGACGAGGAAGTCCGTGATGAAGGCGGCGATGAGCCGCCATATGTCGCACTTGGGGGGGACCCTGTCTCGAGTGATGAAGCTTGCGATCGCGAGCATCAGCGGCGGCACCCGGTGGGGTGACAAGCGCGAAGGATTTGTTACAATGTACTGAGGTATGACCGCATAATGAATGAGATTATCATATCATATGAGCGATTCATATGGTATGATAATCTCATTCATTATGCGCATGTTTTGGATAGAGCACGGCCTCGACACTTCGACATCAAAATTTCATCAGCGTTGTTCCCATCGCCGACATGAGGTTAAACTAGGCCTTTGTAGAAGTTAGAGGGTTTGCCGTTAGTGACGTTGCGACATAAGAAAACTATCGTCTGTTTATTGGTGCTGCTGGTCCAAAGCGTTTGAGATGCAAGATGCCGTTCTATTCCGTTGAAGATCACATATCGCATCTTCATTCTTACAGCTTCTCTATCTTATGGTTAGATGTAACTTCCGAAGGCCCACGCTCTCTCGAGATGAAGTAGCTCACTCTCGAATTCCAGTCGTACCTGTCCAGATCAGCTCCAGCTCCCCCCAACACCCGCCAATGTCACTACGCCCGTCGTCCTCGTCGTCACGTACCTCGCGCCGGTCGATGCCCCGAGCACCACCGACAACTGATACAGCACGTACTCCTCGGCGGACGTCATCACACCCCCCCCCCAACCTCGTCCAGGGCTCACTCGGCACGAGCCCGCACGGCTCAAACAGAGCATCTGCAATCGCCGCTTGCAATGCTGGACGACCGCGAAGATGCTCGGCGCGAGGAGCTGGTCCAGTTCACTGCCGAGCCCGACGGCAACGACATCGGGACCTCGACGACGTGTCCCATTTTGGACGGGTTGTTTCGTGACGGTGGTGCAGACGCGGTGCTCCGCCTCACCAATTTTTCTCCGCGGGAATTGAACCTGCTCTGGTTTTCAGTGCGCGGCCATGTCCACCGCTACTGGAATGTCGGCCAAGGACGACGGTCAACATTAGCGGCCAATGATATTTTCTTCATGATGGTAGTAGTCATGAAGTGTGGTGACACGTGGGACATGCTATCTCGAATCTTCAAGATCAAGACCCCGACGTTCATTAAGACGGTCACGGAGTTCATCGAGGTGGTGGCTCCGAAACTGTATGAGGAATGGGTGAGTTATCAGGCTGACGATACCAGCATGCGCGCGTTGGTGACGTCGGGGCACACATTTCCGAATTTACCGTGTGATTTGTACGCCACCGACGTCACCTTCTAGCAGAGTTATCGTCCTAGCGGCTCAACGGCAGAGGCGATGCCTTTCTATAGTGCGAAGCACATGTTGTACGGCTTCAAGGTCGAGGTGTTGTTGAACCCCCGTGGCCTCGCTATCAACTGTACAAACCATGCGCGCGGAAACAAGGCGGCAATCACGCTGTTTCGGAACAACGAAGCCTTCCACCAATGAGGCAGCACATCGGACGTTCATCCAGGCGAGCTTACTCCTGCTGGAGCAACTGCTATTCTATCCGAATTACCACCACTGTCGCACTCCGACGTGTTTCTCGATGTCGGTTCCGGCATCGGCAATATCGTTGCTCCTGTAGCCCCTGCCACGCAAGTTGGAATGTCAATTGGAAATGAGTTTCAAGACCACCTCGCACAATTGTCAAAGACAATTATCTACACTGCGACAACAAGCCTTCCAAAGCTCGCCAATGTATTGATCCACAATGACGATATTCGGACGAGGAGCCCGCCACACACGATGCAATGCAAGCAAGCATGGTTGCGTTTTCAAACAATCTCGTCTTCGATCCAACAAGCATCGACGCGCTGGAGGTTTTCGTCACAAATTCTCCCAACTTGGTTCATCTTGTTACCAAACGCAAGTTATGTTGTCGCCACCGTGAAGGCTGCAAACGCAATTTCTGCTCTGTTTGGAAGCTTTCCAGGACCATACCATTTTCTGTTTCTTGGTCTACAAAGCCCCATATTGCATTTTGGTACACCCGATAGATTTGCAACCGCAGTTGGGTTATTGATAAACTCTTGTCAACAAGTTGCGCATCGATGAAACTCAAAGAAGATAGCTCCATCAGTACTGCTCGGCATCGCCTCAGCACTTCCAGTATCATCAATCTCTGCATTTGTATCAGTGTTATTATCATCGTCTCTCTCGTTCTGGTGCCACGAATCTGAGCTGCGTTCACCATCAGCAACTTCTGTGTGCGCAGTAGCAACAACAGGTGATACGACAATATATGAAGTCAAATGCTATTAGGTCCAGAGATTGCTTGTCGGGGATCAAGTGAAATCAGGCTCTTCGCTATGAGGTCGACCCAGGAACACACGATTCGATTTACCCATGCCCACCCCACCACTGTTGCGGCTGCTATGTTCTCGTTGCTTCCGCTGGTCTATGAAGTCATCTCGAGGTGACAGGCATGTAACCGAGCACGAACAACGAACTCACGGAGGAGGAACTGGTGCAGCTGTAGTGCAGGCGTTCCTGGTGTTCTCGTCCGTGGTCGTGTTGCCGTTCTTCATCGGGCCGCGCGCCGTGGGGTCTCTCACGAGCGCACCAACTGCTCTTTGCGCATGGCCAGCTAGGTGTGAGCCAACTTTCTGGTGACGATGCCGGGCATCTTAGTTATCGCAGTCCTGTTGACGGCGGTCATGTCGACGGCGCTGCTGGTGGTGTCTGTCCTGAACGCGTTCGAGTATTTCTCGCTGACCCTGTTCCTGTTGCTGGTATGATGCACGAAGTAATGACCGTACCCACGGCCGCACTAATGGGCTGTGGCTCGTCGTCAGAATGCATTGCCTCGTGTCCACATCGTTTTTGCGGCGGCAACGACTACGAGCCATGCAGAAGAGCTTCTAAATGATCCTGATCGAGTTCAAGAAGGACCGCGTATACCAGGGTCGCGTGCACGCCTAAAAGCTCTACGGGCCGAAGGCTTACAACAATAGTGTTGTGATGGACAAAACGCAGTACGGAATGACTACGATATCTGCCACACCAATGAACATGACCGTCATGAGGGTCGAATCCGTCACCGACACCGTGTACGACGAATTATTCGTCACCAATGAATGAACTAGACAGGTTGGTCAAGTAGTATATCTACCCATACTAAAACCGCTTTGGCATTATGAAGATACACATCACTGCAGCGGTTAGAGCTAGGAGTGTGGCGATGGTGCTGCGGTTGGCGCACGTGGGATGCAGGTCTGAGTCAACAGTGTAACTCAATCTAGCACCAAACGGGGTCGTGTCTGGGATGGTGAGAACTCGCTCGCAGCAGCAACATCCGCTAGCCATCCCGCGTTGAAATGTACCTCGCTGCTAACGTCGTTGTGATAACAATAGACAGTTCCAAGGGTGGTAAGCCGTTTTGGAGAAACTTCATCCCAGGCCTTATAAGGTGTTGATATCGACTTCCATTTTCAGCACGTCACGCCTTGAAACAAGTCCCAGTGCTCTCTTCGTACAGCATTCACGGCAACCGCTACTTTTCTCCTCCAGGCTCGCTTTCACGAGTTCTGCCAATCGCTGTTCTCCAAATGGTATCTTCAACCTGAAGGTCCAATTGGCGCTCTTCCTTCTTGACATCGTGGATCTGATTGGCGGAATCGGAGTATCTTCGCTCGAGTTGGTGGCGGTATCTAGACTGGTCGTAGCGCGCACATTTCGCGCGCGAAAAGCAAGCGGGTTTTGCGCGCCGGATCGATTCGAAGTCATTTCCAAATTTGCCCGCTGCAACCAATCCCGCCGCCGTGTCTTTGTCCGCCGCATTTGGACACCGAAGCCCCTGACGCTGCTCGTTGCTGGCCGACGTGCTGCCGGTCGCTCTCCACAAACGCCCCCGGCGGCGCTCGCTTACTGTCGTGATTCCGGCTGGTGATCTCCAAGACGCTACACTCCCGCTGATTGTCGATATTCGTCACGCCGCACGACGCTGCTGTTCGACGTCCAGAATCCTGGTCGCCGTGCTCGTCGATACTGGTAGCCGACGGCCCGTATGGTGGCCACCGCCGGCAAGAGTACTGTGCGAAGACGGTTGTGATGCTGGCATTGCTTTCATTATCGTGCTGGCCATCGTTGCCAAGGATGCTGTCCCCGGAAGGACAACCGGCCGTCGCTGTCAAGGCTGCTGCTCGCCGGATGTTGGCTGTCGATTTCCAAGCCACTGCTTCCCTCCAGCCTTGGTCATCTCGCTTCCGGCGCTCTTCAACTCCAACGACGGCCATGATGCTGACTATCCCTCTCCAAGGCGCTGGATGGTTATGAGCAAGCTGGTCGCCGCAGTCGATGCAGCTTATTGACGGCAGGTCACTCTGCTGACCGTCGATAATCATGCCACTGGTCGTCGATAGGTCATGCCGGTGGCCGTCGCTCTTCACGATCCAGTTCACTGCCAGCCTTTGATACAGGACGGCGGGGTCGTTGCGCCCCACGACGCTATTCGGATGCTGGTACCTCGCTCCACGATGCAGCCGACAAGGGTCCCGAACAAGCTGTCGTCCTTCAAGACGCTGGCCGACAATGGCTTGTGCGGCTTGTCGGTGGTGTCCATGCCGTTGTTGGCCAAGCCATACCGACACTGGTCATACATCTGATGCTGGACGTCGCGCACTGTGGCGGCGCTCTTGGACATAGCAATGCTACTGGCCGTCGCTCTCCGTGACGATGCTCATCATAAGCTAACGAATCTGGTCTACTTTATCAACTACTTGCAATACATTGCAGTTTTCCTCTCTGTCCTTAGACATTACAGTATAGCCTGCTCAACAGGGCGCGTTGCCTTGCCAGCAAATGGTGAACCACATCAGCTCGATCAATCCACGAGAGGAGGGGCTTGCGAACCCCACGATCGCGACCTTTCAAGATACGTCGGTGCATTTGAGGTCCAAGCGACCCATACAAACCAGAGTACATTTGCTCCCAATGACTTGAACTTCCGCTATGGTTCATGTGAGCATCAACCTACGAAAGCCAGGCAGTGTGTGGTCTTCGGCTCACTTCGAAATCTTCCAAGAGGCGGCTGTCGGGAAAGCGAAAGCAGCCAGCACAATGCACTAGTGAGCGCTCTTCTAAGCGACGAAAGTCACTACGCGCGAGTCAATCGGTTGGTCTAACCCCAGCTCGTCTCGGTACGATATTGTTATCGTAAAAGTTCGTACTATCATCACCGTAATCGCTTTTGCACGTTTCGTTCAAGATACAGACTTAGCATCAGATCGAGCAGTATTTGGAGCTACGTGGCGAATTCTTCGCGAAGCTGGCTGGATTTCTAAACGTCCTAGTCGCAATAGCCTCAGTGATATGTACTGCTACATCCCTCCCAACGGTGACGTGAGCGGAATGGAGGGTAATGATTGTTTTCTTGAAGAACGGTCACTGCTGGATCACTACAGGAGAACGGCAAATGCACGAAATCAAGCCAGTGATACTGGGGAGTCTAACTCAACGAGGTGTGGTGAAACGAGTGCCGAAATGGTTGCTGGTACCATTCCCAGTGGACAGGGTATTGTTGGTGACCTCGATCGTAATCCCACGGCGCTCAATGATGTCCGCAGGGGTGCTGGTGATGTAACAGCCGAGCGTGTTGGTGCTCATGGTGATGGAAGTGCAGTATATCCTGGAGATATTCATTTGAATGATCGTATTGACGACACCATTGATTCGCTTGGTGGTGATAGCGCCGGTCTCGCATGTAAGAGACGGCGAGATGATCTTCCTCTCTCAGATAGGTGGGATGGTGGTGAGTTGGCGTGTGGTGGCACAAGTAAAGTTGCTGTTGGTGGCTCCTCAATAATGGCAGAAGCAATTACTGCAAGCGCTCTACCTGGTACCTTATTGGACAAGCCGGGCCAGCTTACGATGTCGGATTGTATCAGAGCGGGCAAACCGACTGCCGCAGTGGCACAATATGTGTTGTCTGCAAGAACGAGTGTACGACTCAGCGCTGTTGTACATGGTGTAAAGACTTTATTCACCACTTCTGCTCGCATGATGTGTGCGCGTCCCTAAAACTTCCTGCACCCGATGGCGGATTCCTCGAAGATTTTGGTGATAGTAGCTATTGTAGTAAATTGTGCTACATCAATGCGACCGAAATAAACTTGGACACAAGCAGAATTGGTGAGCAAAAACCGTGTTTCCCTGAATCAGGTAGCAAGTACCCAAGAAAGTGTCCCTCAGTTAGGTTCATTTGTGGTCTCTGCGTTGGCTCAGTCGCAACTCAGGCCGACGGTGGCAGCAAAAGGTAAACTGACACGACGCACAAATTTCCAGCCGAAACAACCAGTCTCGCTCAACCCAAAGTGGAAAACAAGCAGCCAAGTCGAAGCAGAAGGGCAAGGCCCCTCTCCACAACCATAGTACAACGAAGAATGAGGCTGCTGCAATGAAAGAAGAGCTGGTCCGTAGAGCACACGTATCAGCTGAAACGTTTGTTGGCGTTAGTGTGGCGTTTGCACCAGAGAAGTGGATATCACTTCGTTTGTACCCGGGCGTTGGATCGACGTACCTCACAGGTGTCGTGACCCGGTACAGTGTAACGATCGAAAAAAACACCGCCAATATCGGCATGCCTTTGGCCACGTTTGAGGTGCAATGGACTTGTACTAGCTTTCAAAGCAAGAACCATATCCATAGTATTTCTGAAGACGATCTAGTTCGTGGAATTCGGCAGTACGCAAAAATACACCAAGGTGAATTACAGTTTGGAGAGTCCTGGACGGCGCTGTGCAACATGATTTCTAAGCTATCGAATATCCCTGTACTCACCGACGAATTTGAGGAGATGGATGAGCAGAACTATCGTGAATGGTCTGCGTTTCGTGGTCGAAAAGAGTTGCAAATTGCTTTGAGTCCAGCCGAGGTTGAACAAATCGAATCGATGACGTTTTCACCTACCGCCTCGGTTGGGCAGCCTCCAGGTATATTCACGCGCCCTGATGGGTCGTCGACTACAAAACTACGCCAGGAAAGCCAACACCTATTCGGTCACACAGCAACGTCAGCCTTTTTCGCCTTTATTCCTTTGTCATTTTGGAGTCAAGTGGTAGTTTGTACGAACGCATACGCAGATGCCACTGGTAGCCCATCCGCAAGGCCAGTAACATTAGATGAACTGATGAAGTTATTGGGCATGCTGTGGTACATGACGTTGATTGACAAAGGTGAGATGAGAAACTATTGGGTTGATGAAAATGAGACAACCATTTTTCCTGGTGCTCGTGTAACTGGCTTGGAGTCGATTATGACATGGCGTCGATTCATCTACATCCGCAGTAATTTGAGTTTTCGCTCGGCCGTTACCACCGGCGACATACAACGAGATCCAGCCGCTAGAATACGACCTCTTATCAGCATCCTCAAATCGAGATGCTTGCGCCATGTTGACGTTGGTCGAAATGTGGCAGTTGATGAGGCTAGCATAGCGTGTCGGTCACGATATGCTCGGCACATTATAGTATTCAACCCGCAAAAGCCTACAGGAATATATAATTTCAAGTTATACGCTTGCTGCTGTTCAACGTCCTGGTACGTGGTGAGTTTCGAGTTACATTGCTCCAGCGATCTTGCCGATCGGATGGATGGTGTAGTTCCAAGCCCAGAAATGTTGCAGCATGCCGATCTCACTGCGAAATCGTCTGAAATTCGCTCTCATGTCATGGAAGTCACGGTGTCTTTGAGAGGTTCTAGTCGCATCGTAAACACAGACAACTTTTACACCTCGTGTCTGCTCTTGGAGAGTCTGAGATCGATCGGTCTCTATGGACGCGGCACCGTGCGCTCATCAAGCAAGCATTTTCCTCATTTCACGATGATCCGGAAGAAAGATGACAAATCGCGTGGCTACATGAAGCAAGGTGTTTGCTAAGCAAAGCACATTGTAGCAGCTAGTTGGGTTGATGGGGCAATAGTAAATGTTGTCTCCAATGCCGATGCTTCTGGTTCATCTACGGTCTACCGTAAAATCAAAGATGAACAAGTCGCTTTCACCTCCCCTATTTGTGTTGGTGAATACAATGCTGCTATGCAAGGCGTCGACCGGCATGATCAACTGCGTGGTCGATTTTCATTGGCAGATGGCCACTCTTTTCAGAAGTGGCACAAGAAACTCGCCATGGCCATAATCGACATCGCCAGGTGCAATGCCTATATTTGCGATGCATTAGCTCGTGATAGCAGTGATGATCGTTCATCGCGGGGTTACAATGATCAATCGAGGTCCAGCCCCCGTGATAGGCATCGATCATTTGTGGAGTCTCTCGTACGACAGTTATTCAATGGGTACTGGAAAAAGCGTATCGATAGAGATCGCGGTATGGTGTATACCACTAGTGCAGCAGTGTCACCAACGTCAGCTCAAGCGCCGACTGCGTCTGTGACGCTTGCGAATTCGCCGCAGATGTGCGTGGCAAAAGAATCGTGGCTGATGCTGCAGGGGAGAAGCCGGTCAAAGCGCAAATGCACCGTGTGCAAATTTGAATGCAGAAATGCTACTCAAAAGACATACTACTGCGAAACGCATGGAGTTGCGTTGTGTAAGGGCTCATATCTCGGAGACGATAAACACGCGAACTGTACGCGATCTTGTATTGCTGCCAGTGATTGCGTCCCAGGCCGACCACGGCACAAAGTCGTTCATCACACAGTCCACTGTCTCGCACGGCTCAGTGTTCGTCGTCTCCGGGCTGTAAAAGCCTCCGTACTTGTCCTTCTGAAGAATGCCGCGGCGACGCGTCTTCAGTCCTGTGCTCGTATCGCACGATCCGTAGGTACTTCAGCCACTAACCACGCAGTTCACTGGGTCACACCTGCATCAACTCAGGCCACACGAGACCATCGTACAACGGGACCACAGAAATCGCGCGAGACTGAGTATTCACGCCGGCCTCTTCGTTGCAAGGATCGTAGTCGCTCCAGTTGCCAACTGACAGTTCACGGCGGTGCCACCTCGGTTTGTTCAGTGATTTCACAGGCCAAGCAACCACGAACCGGTTGCTGAACGATCCATACGGGCTCCAAGGCTCCCAAGCATCGAGCGTGTAGTTCACGGGGGGACAATCTCCCGTTTCCGTGAGTATCGGGCCAGCAACGCCTTAGTAGAGATTCTTCTGCGTGACTTGGTGGGAGCGCGACTTGGTGGCACCAGCGTCCGTGCAGTTCGTCCATTCCATGTAGAACACAATCGGACACGACACCGGGTAACACGGAGCTTCCTGCGTGAGGCCGAGAAACTTGCTCCTTCCGTACAGGTCGAGCTGCTTGACAGTTCTCGAACCGGCCTTTTTACCCGAGCGGGCGTCGCAGGCACCCCACTGGCCCGACTCGTTCGCCGTGCCATTCACCGGGTCGCAGGACTTGTTCTGGACCGTCATGGGGGCACGCTGTTTCTCCGTAGAGCGCTGTCTGCAGTATCGGACGAGTCAACTCGCGAAGACACGAAGTGGCATCGCATGGCGACCTCGTAGCGTCCCAGTTGCCCACCACGCAGTTGACGAGATCACAACTAGCGATCCCATCCAGTGCCGGTACGGTACAAGACGCGCAGGGTGACTTTGCGCATTTCTTACGGGTCTTCTTGCCGCAGCTCGAGTCGCACGTCGACCAGCTCGACCAGTTGTCCACAGCACAAGTCACCGCGCCGCACGGGCTTCTTCAAGGTCGACCTACAAACCGTACCGCCGTATAGCGCTGGCTGCACTACCGACGGTGTGCGGACGGAGCTGGCATCCGTGCATCGTCCTTCCAAGCACTCCTCTAGGGCCGAACATGCGCTTACCACAAGTGCGGTCACAGGCGTTCCAGTCGCCCACACCTTCGTCCATGATCTTTTCACAATATCTCGCCACTCCCGCGATTTTCCACGGCGACGGTCCCCACGGTACTGCTTTTGCTGCAAGTTTTGCAGCTCATCCGCCAATCAAAAACTTACCGTACAATGGTACCTGAGGTATCCTTTTATCGAAAGGACGCGCAAAACCTCCCTCTTTCCATTTTTTCAGGCGGATAACCTGTGCAACCTTATGCAACAGAAAGGGACCTGAGGTATCCTTTTAAGGTGTTTAGCTTGGAGTTTGTATGGTGTCCCTTCGTACGTATGGCGAGAACGAAAGGGTTAAGCGAAAAAACTTCCATTTCGTTCCTTGAAATACACTGCCTTTTCTTATATCCATTTCGCTGTACCGTCATTTTCGGATCTGTGTTAGGGCCGACTTACCATGGTTGTCACTCACATGTGGTAATAACAAGCTTGGAGACTTTCGATCGCCGAGGCTTGAGAAAACGATGGAGATTCGAGTTGTACCAATTAACCATTGCGTGTCTATTATAATCCATGTAGCTATATTTCATGTTCCTCGGCGGTGGATCAACGCTATCCTACCCGATGTAAGTCACACATTTGTAGCGCTATCGTTGCACATTTACCACGCTAGCCAACGTACGAGGCAGCGTTCTTGTCCAGGGACTTCACGACGAGCAAGCACCTTGATGGTTTCGCTATACAAACACGTCAAGATCCCCGTACAGCACCCGATCAACCACGGCACGTAGTCAGCAGCGGCAGTGCCGAAGAACGACTGGAAGCCAGGGACATACACCACGAGCACGACGATCAGAATCTCGATCGCTGCACCGTAAATCGTGACGGTATTCTTGAACGGATTAGCCTTGACCACGGACGTGCGCCGGGTCTTGACCATCCAGATGTGAAAAAACTGGCACACGATCAGCGCAACGTACCACGATCCACATGCCTGCTCGAGCAAATGCGTTTGTTCAGCTTCGTCGAAGCACTCGCCGTCCGCGGTGCAGAATGTCTTGGCGTCGTTGGTCCAGTAATCATCCGCGCTCATGAACAAGTCGGAGAAAGAAACACCATTGCGCCAGAAGACGGTGCCATAGGAAACGAGGCAACCAGCAGCGTTGATCATCCCGGTAACGGCATACGCGTAGATCAGCAGCGATTTGGACATGAGGCGGTCCTTGTTCAGGTCACGCGGTGGGCGCTGCATGATATCGAGTTCCGCACCCTCGTAAGCGATTGAAATGGCGGGCCCAAGCTCCGTGCCGAGGTCGATACTTAAGATCTGCAACGACGTCATGCCCGAGGGCATTCCGAGCGCCAAGTTGATCGCAACCGGCATGATCTCAGGCCACAGGTGGGTCAGCGTGTAGGCGATCGTCTTTTTCAGGTTGTCGAAGATCACGCGGCCTTGCTCGACGCCCCGCACGATTGAAGAGAAGTTGTCGTCCATCAGAATGATGTCTGCCGCTTGGCGAGCCACGTCACTGCCGTTTAGCCCCATTGCCACACCAACATCGGCCTGCTTCAGAGCAGGAGCATCGTTGACACCATCGCCAGTCACGCCAACGCACTCGCCCAGTTCTTGGCTTGCTTGGACAATCTGGAGCTTGTGTTGAGGCGTTGTTCGGGCAAACACGACGGACTTCAGCCGAAGAATAGCCTTCAGCTCGTCATCCGACAGATTGTTGAGCGCACCACCGTGCACGACTGCGCCATCGTACATATCCAAATCGGTGGGGAAGCCGGCAGGTTCATGGACCGAAGACGGTGTCAACAACTCCAGCACGTGACCGTAGTCATCCAGCAGCCCAATCTCTGCCGCGATGGCACGAGCCGTCAACGGGTGATCGCCCGTGACCATAAACACCTTGATACCGGCAGCTTTGCACTTGGCGATGGCTTCCGGGACGTCGTCTCGAGGAGGGTCCATGATCGCAACCATGCCCACAAAGCACAGATCCTCAGACGGGAAGTTGTCCTCCTCCACGGAGAACCCCGCACTTGCGGACTCAAATCGCCGTGTGGCTAGAGCAAGTACGCGCCGTCCTTTGCTCCCAAAACGCTCGTACGTTTGGGTGAACTCGCGCATCATCGAGTCGTTCATCGGGAACTCTTCTCCGGTTTCCGACAGGATGGTGCTGCATCGTTTGACGATCACCTCAGGCGCGCCCTTCATGAACACGTCGAAGCTGCGCTGCGTCGTTTTCTCACCAGGGGCGGGCACGACCACTAGCTGCCACTTGTTGGTCGAGTTGAACGGGATCTCGAACACCAACGGGTACTCGTCGCGGGTGATATCCGACGAGTAGTGCAAGTCGGCAAAGCGGAGCAGCGCGATGTCTGATGGGTTGCCAGTATACTGACGCTTGGCTAGAACCTTGGGCAGCTCGCGCACGGATACGTGACTTTGGAAGCTGAGTCGAGACCCACTAAACGAGCTTCTGGCTCCGGACGGTGGAGCCGCACCGATCATCTTCTCGTCACTGGCATCTGCCGATGAACCCGCTACCTGCTTGGTGTTTTCCGGCGCCACGATGTCTGGTGCTGCACGGTTGCAAAGCGCAGCTCCACGAACCAAGACTGCCTTTGGACTCCGTCCTGACAAGTAGTTTGTTCGATCGTCTAGCTCGATCACCATGCGATCTCCAGAGGGTTGGGCCGCGAACTCTCCGCCTGCCCACGTGTCCGTCACCGTCATGACGTTCTTGGTCAGCGTGCCCGTCTTGTCCGTCGCGATGAGCGAGATGGACCCCATCGTCTCCACACAGTCCAATCGCTTCACGAACACGTTGCGTGCTGCCATCCGACTCGCCGTAATCGTCAATAGCGACGTCACGGTGGCAGGTAGACCCTGCGGCACGTTTGCCACGATGATCACCAAGAAGCCGTTCACGAACGTCGAGATCACGTCGTCCCCTCCTTTGCGAACAACGCCGACGGTGAACAGGATGCCAGCCATCACCACAGCAAGAACGCTGATGAAGCGCACGAACGCCTTCACTTCGCGCTGCATGTTGGTCTCACGCACGACAGTCGACGTGGCAAGCTCAGCAATACGGCCAATGACCGTCTTGTCCCCGATCGTCAGTACCAGGCCCAACGCAGACCCGTCGAAGCACAGCGAACCGTTGAACACGACGTTCTTGCATTCTAAGTGCACCACCGACTCCTCCTGAGCATCCGACGTGATGGTGACCAGCTCCGACTCACCCGTGAGAGACGAGTTCTCCACCTTTAGGTTGTTGCAGAGAAGAATGCGCAAGTCAGCTGGCACCTTGTCCCCGTTGCGCACCCATACCAAGTCGCCAACCACGAGTTCCTCGGCTGGAATCGTCTGGCTCACGTCGTCACGCACCACCGTGCACTGCTGCGGGAGCATGTTCTTGAACGAATCCATCACCTTGCTGGTCGAGCGAGCCTGGAGGAACGTGATGGTGCACGTGGCGATCACGATGGCGAAGAGCACCAGCGCCAGGTACAGGTTCAGCATCGTCGACGTGTCGATGACGTAGGCGATGAGACTTAACAGGCCCGCGACGGACAGCAGGATCATGAACATGTCGAGGAACTGCTGCAAGAACACGATGTAGTCGGGCACGGTCTTGGGCGGGGACAGTCGGTTGAACCCGCACATCTTGCGGGCCTCCTCGACGTTCGCCGAGCTGAGCCCTTGGCTCTGCTCCAGGTTGGAGGGAGAAATGCGACTACGGGGTGCACGTGCCGGAAGCTCTTCAACTTCGACGTACGCTTCCGTGTACCGATCATTCTCACCCCCTCGTCCTGCCTTTGGAGTCAGGGGCATGGCCGTGAACTCGACGTGCTTCGGGTCCGTCGTGGGGGATTCCGGAGCCATTGTGGATGGAAAGTTGGTAGTAGACGGAAGTGTGTGCGGGGGGGGGGGGGGGTTAAAGGGGTTTTGGGGACGCCGGGGCTATTTACGGGGTCTTGGGGAAGCCGAGGCGAATTGAGAAGTGAGCTTCATGGCAAGCGGAAAAACGATGGCGGCGACTGTCGCGCGGTGCCCTCCTCGAAGGTGGAAGCTGGCTGAGTGGACGGCGGGTGGCGATGGTTTGGAAGGCGCTCGGCGTCGTACGGCGCTGTCCCGATCTCTTTGCGCGAGTATGAGACCATCGTACGGCGCTGCACGCGGAAACTCTCAGTCGGAAAGGTAGAGAGGCGGGTGGTTTTCCCCTCCTGTTGGCAACAGCTTCGGTGCTGCAGATTTTATCTACTGGGTAGCGGCATGCCACTTCAACACACAAAGTGGTGCTGCCCTGGAGCCATGCTAACTCGACAAGATATATACCATGATAATCATCCGAACACAGCACGGACAAAGGAAATGAGTGTGCTTCTCCGCAGTCATAAACTTGTATAATATTATACCCAATGTATATTACTTGCTAGTAGAATATATTATAATGAAGTATTTTAGTTGGGTTCAATGAGGACGGTGAATATTGCTATATCAACCCAAAATAAAATAGCAAGGGTATTAGAATTGAGAGGTGAACACGCGTCGCATGAAGGAGGGATGACCTCTTTTACCTTGTCTGAAACCGAATCTATACGCGGGATGGGCGAGGTGCTAAACTTTCTGCCACACAGGGCAAAGGCTGTCGCGAGCCACAAGGCCGTATGGCTTCAGCTGAGGAACTTCGTGGTGGTTGCTTGTTAGTGCTAACGATGCCAATATCTTGCTGTGTACAGGGACTTTTCAGCACCCGCTGCCATTTCGAACGGACCAAGGTTTTAAAGTACCGTTGAGCATTTCTGCCTTGCGATGGTTTTGCCTTCTCCATCCGGCAGCGGTCGTCACTGGGAAACGAAGGGGCCAGTGCGACGGACTGCTCGGTCGCCAGCTCCGCCAGCGGCATGTCGTACGGCGTTGTCCCGGTATATTGGGGCCACTATGGGGCCATCGTACGGCAATGCACGCTGGAATCTACCGACGGAGATGCGGGGCGACGGTGGGTGGTTTTCCCCGCCTCGGGTCTGACGGGAGCACGTTCGTAAAGCTCTCGTGCTGGTCGACTTCCAGCGAGAAATACCGAGTGAAGGCAACTATCCGCCCTATACATTTAGGTCATCGTCACCTCGGGTATTAATTCGCGTTGTAAGGAACACGGATAGATCGAAAGGTACAGATGTCTCCACTATGCGTTTAGCTAATAAGATATTGCAAGATTCGTTCCTATCCAAATAAATCCTAATCGAGCAAAAGGCGATACTCCTCAATAAGCCGAGCTTGCAAGGGTATTGTAGTCCGCGGTGAACATGTCGCATGGGGAGGGATGACATTTCCGGAAACGCCATCTGCAACTCTCGTGTAGGATGGGCGAGGTGCTGTGGTGTACCACACATTTGTGTATCCATTGTATTTTTATTATGGTAATCAGATTGGATACTAAAGCCCTCGTCTCGGACCATGGCAGTTGGGCAGCTTCAAGTGCAGCGTCGTCACCATCATCAAAGCGGACTTCCATGTCGTGGACCTGTCACGCTCGACGTTTCTGCTGGATTTGGTGTGTATAAGCAGTCTGCGGGATTTCCAAACACGAAGCTTCTGCAGAGCGAACGCCACTATTAAATTAATAGTATTAATACTACCGATGAGCAGCCGCTAGCAGGTTGTGCATGGTGATTTAGTCCTGGATATTGAAGTGGGGGGGGGGGGGGGGCCGGGGGACGTTGG
>JAGDFM010000092.1:40382-58387 GCA_019155715.1 Phytophthora pseudosyringae | reverse complement strand
CCCCCCCCCCCCCCCCCCCCCCCCCCCCCCCCCCCCCCCCCCCCCCCCCCACAGGTCACGATGGAATCGAGTGGAACAGGAGAACGGTGAATGAGGTGGCGAGGACCGGCAATGGGGAGTTGGTGCGATGGTTGTCGACGGACGAGAAGTACCAGAGAGGCGAGTAGACCGGGCGATGATTGCGTTTGAACAGAACGACCAGGCGCCGGCCCGGTGGGCAATCGAAGCCGGGGTTGGCTTTCGGAGCATTAAGTTTCCGGACTGGAGTGGCAAGGTCGGGCGGAAATACTACGATATCTGCTGGGTGATGGATACGTCCCTGCGCCAAATATTGCTGCAGCGCGGTTTAGAGATTTGGATTTTCTCACGTGGCTGGAAGGTCAAATAGATGTTCAATGTTGGACGAACGCTTTGGAAACGCAAGCAAAGGTGGTCATCTTCAGGTTGTGCAGTGGACATTATCGCATGTCGATGGTGTTGTTCGCGCTAATAGCCTGTCGGATACCATGCGTGCAGCAGGGAACTGGAGATAGTGCAATGGCTGTACAAACAGTATGTTGATCTCTTTCAAGAACAAGACGATATTGCGATATCGGCGAAGACGAAGAGCTTGCTTGGGGCATTACAACGAATAATCAAGACGCGGCGCATGCCAATGAACAAAACGAGGATTTTAAAAAAAACCGTGACAATTTACGCCGCCGCAATTGGGATCTTCATCGGGAACGGCATTTGGATCGGCATGGGTGTTTATTGGTACAGCGAGAACACCAAGGCACTTACTCGTCGTCAAGCGCCTAATGAGGGACTAGCTTGGTAAATACCAAGTTGCCACGCTAGTGTCCTACTATCACTTCATCTAACACATGACTTGAATTATTTTGGTTTTGTTGGATACATCAATGCAGGAATCTGGTGGCTTCGTCTTGACTTCTTGTAGGGTACCCATGAACCTCCGTGTTGGATAATTTTTGTAGTCACTTCTCAATCAGCTAAGGAAGACCAACACCATGTACTTGTTAGGTCGCCAAGACTCGAGTCTCCACCGTATCCTCAAAGCTAGGCGATCAGAAGCCGCCAAGCTCGTTATTACCACGACGTCCAGCAGCGTGAATAACCACCACGACACATCAGCTCTTTACACTTTGTACACATTCCAGCTCAAGAGCCCCGACACGGCCACAAAAGAGTGGATAATACGCAAACGCTACTCTCAGTGTTTTGCACTTTATTTCAAGTTGCGCCAAGACACAACATGGAGTGGATTCAAGCATCTGGAACTGTTCGGACCACTCGTCAAGATGCTGGAGACGGCAACAGGACCCGAATTCCCCGTAAACACACGCGCTACGACATCGCTGGCATTATCCAAGAGCGCCGTCGAGGGCTGGCAAACTTTGTGCTATCGGTACTAGCAGCGTACACAGAGCTGGACGTGTTGATTGCGGGCAGTGTATATGGGAGCGTGGAGCTCGGTGCACTTTACGCTGATCTCGAGCGTTTCTTGGATATACCGCGTGAACGGAAGGAGATGGAGATGCAAGTGACGCAGCTCGTTCTTGTTTTGAAAGACGTGGAGCTCGGCAATACGGAATCTTGCTGCATTTGCCTGAGCCGCACACACCCAAGCGATGACACGCCTTTAATACAGCTACTGAGAGTTCGACGCTCGGAAATGGCCAAGATTTCCATCACTGCGAGAGCTGAGGTCATTTACGACCACCAAGGCCCAGCTGCACCTTATACACAGTACGTCTTCACGCTAAAGAAGTTCGATTCAACGCTAGAGTGGACACTACGGAAGCGCTACTCGCAGTGCCACGCGTTTCACCTCCAACTGTGTGGAGCAGTGCACTGCGAGTGGACATCGGTGTCGCAGCAAGAAGCTTTCGAGCCATTTGTTAACATGCTGGAGCACGCAGCAGGACCAGAGTTCCCTCGCAAGCATGCGAGCAACGACACGCAAAGTATTATTGATGAGCGCTGCCAGAGACTTGCAGACTTTGTGCTAACATAGCTGAAGGCATACACAGATCTAGGAGTGCTCCTGGGGCCGGCGGGATATCTGCCAAGCGGAAGTAACAACGGTGACGATGGCTTCTACACACTTTCTCGTGCCATGGAGCAGTTTCTGGATATACCACCTCGGTGGAAAGTGACGGAGGCTTACACGACAGGAACTGTGCTGGACATGGGGACGTCAGAGTATCACAGCAGAACGCAACAAAGCAATTTCCTCGATGACACTAGTGGCAACGTGGGGATAGAAGACACAGAAATGGCAGAACTTCCGTGTGGACATGCTTTTCACGACGACTGCATCATTCCATGGATTCGATCTAAAGCCACATGCCCAGTATGCCGCCGAGAAATGAAATAGATCATGGGGTCCCGGTGATCACTAGATCGCAGCGGATGCTGGGAGTACTGATCACTACACCCTACTCTTCCAGATACTTTGATGCGTCTCAGATGCCTGCTGTCTTGCCTCATCGTCATTTCTTGGGCGACACACAGAAGCAGGACCAGGTATGACTAACAAGTACACGACCCAGTCGTACTGGAGGTAGTGAGCAATCTTGATGAACATCCTAGAACGTGGAGAAAAATCGTGTGGGGGAGATCCTCCAAGAACCAGGTATGTTGAATGAGCTCTCCATTCTGCTCTTGGGTCAATGCTGTTCTCGCAACTTGATAGGGGTAAGATGAGAAACAATTCTCACAGTCCACTTGATTTCTTCAAAATAGTTCTTGTCGATGGCAATCAGCCCTCGAGCAGCCATCACGCAGTATTTACACGTAGCTGCCTCTTGCACGAGGATGTATGGAAAGTACCTCCGAGTGCTGTAGCTGTATCCGCCATATAGAGAACTGTCCATAGCTCCTTCTGTAGGAGGCCACAATTCCAGCCAGTGAAGCCCCGCGTACCCAGATAAAATTCAAAAGAGAAAAATATACTGAGAGACGCAATTCACACGATCATGTAAGGGACGTACTTCGAAGTATCAGCCAACGAAAAAGGTTGTAATTAACGTAGTTTTCAAAGCTGCAGAAAAAATCTACTAAAAAGCTATCATCGAGGAAGATTACTTTCTCTATCCTGAATACACAACGGGACATTCTGGAGACCTGGCCTCCACAGAGTTCGCGATTGCCGACATGGGCTTCTGCGTAGTCAAGATCCGACTTGTGGCTTGATTCGGATAGTGCGCTCGGAGGAAAAATACTACTTCGTATTGACTGCGTTCAAGCGTCCGCTTCATGGCTGTCACTGCGCGAGCACCAGTGCAACGAGAATGTAGCCACCGAACCACTAGTAAGTTTCCAATCGCAGCGGCCTCGTCATTGCCCTAGCTGTGCAGCCTTCAGGACGGTTCGCATACAGCCATTTCACGACGTTAAGGTGCCCCCCAGCTGCAGCCCCCATCCCCACTGCAGCAGTGCTGTACGCCTTCCCAGCGACTCACACAAAGCCATTGGACGATGTCCAAGCGCCCCATAGCTGCTGAGGTGTCCATAGCTGCAGTGGTGCATCGTGCTTGCGTATTTTCGTGAAGCCATTGTAGCAACTTTAGGTTGCCACTGGATGCAGCAGCGTCCATGACTTTGGATTCGGGGCTGATAAAGGACTGCGCTTGTGCAGCCATTTCACAAGCACGAGCTGTTTATCATAGAACATGGCGAGTGCCAATCCGGCACAGCATCTAGGGTGTTCCTGGTGCAGTCCCAACCTTGTATGGAAGCGTCTTGCCGCTGTTTCCTCGATAGCTGAAGCTGTGCAACTTTCCGTCCGGTTCCAGAACAACCACTGCACCACCTCTAGATGCCCATTAGCTACCGCTCGATCCATCGCAAGAGAGGTGCATCCTTCCGACCGATTGCCGTGTAACCACATCACGACGCTGAGGTGCCATTAGCTGCAGCAGCATTCATCGCTGTTGCCGAGCAACGCAAATCCTGGCGACACGGAAATTTGGTCCGGCCTTCGCCCACTTTGTGTTGCTTTTGCGATGCTTGCTCTGCATCGTGCAGAAAATGTCATACGCCAAGATGCCTATTACACGCTGCAACGTCTACTGCTGTGACGGGGAGTGTATCATCCAGACTAACCTCTTTATCTTGCACTTATATCAATGCTGCTGTCACGAGAAAAGGTCGGATAAAGGCACTGGACCACTTCCAATTGTCCCTCTTCTGCTGCGGCGAACATGGCCTCCGACGGGTCGTACTTTATCCCCATTTTCTGCATGAACGCCAGCAACCAGCCCACAGCGGCAAGGCGACCGGCTCTGCTAGCAGCATTCAAAGCGAACGCGAACGCGTAGTGTGTATCCTCCTTAATAGTGATATGGCGAGACAGCCATTGGATAAACTGCAGATCGCCGAGTTCCACGCTTTGCGTTAACGCGCTACTAGCGGTGTTTTCAACATCACCAACGCGACCATCTAAGACGAAGCGTACTATCTCGATGCGAACTCGCCAGTCGGCTTCGGAGCAGATCGAAAACGAAAAGTATTGGCTCCGAAGCCATTCGCAAGTAGCCACTTGACTTGTTCCAAGGTATGTTGCTCGAATGCGATACCGACTAGCTCGTTGTTGGCTTTCTTTGCTTCGGGTGTCAGCTTGATGCGTGTATAGAAAAAGATCCCAGTTCCCAAATCTATTCTTCTGTGAAATTTCGCTGTCTCGAGTATTGGAGCACCCCATGGCTTCATCCATCACATCTTGGCTAATATGACAATTTCGGAAGTGTGTCAGCACCCATTGAATCATCAGGAGATCTCCGCGACGTGCTGCATGGATGAGTGCTTGATTAAATTGCCAGAGGTAGTAACCTGGCTCAGTCTGCAGAAGTCTCGCTACGGTCCACGAACTGATCTTCTTATCTCGATGACTTCGGGTCCATATCAAGTTCAGAAGCTCGAATGAGCCAACGGCACTCAACTGACAGGCACAAGCTAGTGACATTTCTGCAACCAGAAAGTCCGAGATGATCACACTCGCGGGGTCTCGGGCTTTAGCAGGGAGTTTGGCCAGAGCACGAGAGACGGTGGTGAGCTTCATGATGTAAATAATGTTGTGTGGGTGAACTTAGGTTGCCACAGATCGAGTGTTATCAATACAAGCCCAAACGCTAAGAATACGCTCGATGGCACTTGCAATTCGGTGCCAAGCACGAAATAACTCTCCTCTTCCCATGCCCCTTTGTATCTGACTCCAGCCTTCATTTTCCTCACTTCATCGTCATCACACATATCGGCAAAGAGTGCATGGAGGAAGAGACCAATTTCAAATTGGCCAACGGCAATAATATTCGTGATACAAAAGCCGCCACACCAAAGAACCAGCCAATTTAGCCACACAGAAACTTTACCGCTTTTAATGGCAATTCACGGCCGCTTCATCCATGGCATTAGCATCTCAGCAATAGAGTCACTTTACAGCTTCGAGGTGGCATCCGCAACCCATCAGCACTAGCAGTACCAATTGCCTCTTCATGCATACCACGAGATTCCAACCACTGTAGGAACGACGGTCGTTTGGATTCTGTTTCATAAACTAACGCTAGACCAGCGATTGGTGATAAGCTGGCAGATTCATTTCCTTGTATAATTCGCTCAGTATCTCCTTTCGAAGCGGGTACTGTTGTTTCAAAATCTTTTTGCCTTAAACCCATTACTCGGTGCCGCAAGAGCGACACATACCCATCGAGAATCAGTTATTGCAGACCCGAGCGATAGTAATTTCTGCAACCAGGACGACGGCCACGAAAGGTGTTGGTGGGTAGCTTGTTGTACCAGACGAAAGCAACAATCGTGAGGAGTTCCCTATGGTGACGACATTACTGAATGAACAACGAACTAGTCACACAAATGTCACGAATTGTTACTCTCAGAACGGGAGCAGCGATTAGACTTGACTGCCATTTCGTATAAGGTGCTAATGTGGAGCAGCCTCACGTTATTTAACTCAAATAAACTTTAGTGTTGAGCCCCACGTGAAAATATCTGGAGTCCTTTGACACGTCGCTCAATCATGAAAGATAAAATCACCAAAACAGTCCAGGACAACAAGGCACTAGTGACACCGATTGTGCACATCATGCTACGTTAGTTTTCATGCAATACGCAATGGGTAGTTATCATGTACAAAGGGACACGACGTGCCTGGCCCCCAGAAGACGCGGTTTATGTTGTTCCCATCATATCGCGGAAGCTTCTCTCATATGCGAGATCGTGCCCTGCAAGGGTCATGCCACGACAACGAAGTCTAGCGTAATGGTGCCCGTATTATCAATAGCAGAATTAAAGTTTGTATTGCTCGAGTTGGTGGCTACTCGCAGTGTCTAGGGTATGAAAAGGTTTTCTCATTAAACGGTGGCGAAACTTTTGCTGAGTAATATTCTCAGTACAGTGCAGGCTGTGCGTCGGGGGGATTTCTGCATGGAGCTGTGAATTTTAAGCCACTTTTAACGCGGCCCAGTGTCCTACAAAGAGGCAATTACATGCACTTATTGAAGTATGCAACAAATTGAGACAAAAAGCTGAACACGTGACCCATCTCACTTGCTCAGCATTATTTTGCTCAACAAAAAGCTGAACACGTGTTCTCGATTGTGGCTTAATTATTGCTGGTGCAATGGACACAAGTCCCAATCAAAATGGCTCGAGGGGGTAATCTCCTCCGCACAACCAAAGAAACAACCACGAGCATGTTCTCGCGCCTAGCAGGAGTGACCTACCCGTTATGGACGATTCATGGACCGCTGCATCTCCATCCAAATACGATCCCAGAGCTTTTCTGGCTTAGGTAGCGGTGGGTTGTTGCTCGACCTGGCTTTCTCGAGTTCATGAGCTGTCTCCATGCTCGAGCGACTAGCAGCGTCCCAGTCCAGAAATCCCTTGACGACGTCTGGCACTTCTGCGGGTTGAGGTGGAATCGACCCGTTGTACACTTCGGAGATCATCTTTTCGAAGGACACACCCTCGCCACTTTGCTTGACCATGATACGACAGATCCCCTCTGCGAACTGCTTGCCATTGCTCGGGTCTTGAAACTGGTGCAAGAAGTAGACCCAAGGACCGTCCCAATACACCATCTGCGTCTTGACTTCGTACGCGTGAAACGGGGGAATGGCGTGGCGATAGCGAATCGCTTGTGAGGCAACCAGGAACATGCGTCGGTGCTTCAAGGCCTGCCACAGGATGCCATTAGACCTGGAAGAGCAATGAACCGTTAGGTTAACTGCGACCAGCAAAGATCTACCGTAGCGAAGGAATATGCAGGTGCCTACGCCGTGAAGTGCCAGCGAGCGAGCTCCATGCTGAAGAGATACGCCGCGTTGTTGAGGTGCAGGTTCACATCGCAGTCCATAAATCCAGAGCGAGCTCTCCAGACAGCCGGATAGTGCACCCCAGACAGACCGGGGCGCGGGTGCTTGTGCAAGGCGCCGTGCACGAAGCCTGAGCTGATGTTCCAGAGCATGCGTAGCACCATCGTGGACGAGCGAGTCCGACGTGACGGATCAGAAACTGAGGTGTCCCCTCACAATCCCGGGTAGATTGTTTATGCAAACACAAGTTGAAGGAAAACGGGTTAAAGCTGTACATGTTCGCACGGCTGCCGAGCTTTGATATGCCTGTACAAGCAGGTTGCCGGCGATAATGAGCACCCATTTACGTGCTGTGTGCGTCTACTCCTGCTCGAACGCGACCTTATACACATCGTCGTAGTAATCGGCGAAGTGCACATCCAGATCCTTGCGCAGGTACTCTTCCAGCTCGTCGAAGTCGCGCTTGTTGCCGAGTGGCAGGATGAGCGTCTTCACACCTGACCGCTTAGCAGCGATGGTCTTTTCCTTGATGCCCCCTACCGGAAGAACCTTGCCCACAAGTGACAGCTCTCCCGTCATTGCGAGATCCGCCTTCACTGTTCTGGTAACGCAAAGAAAATGTGTTAGTCAAACGATCTCAGCACGCACGCCAATTTCAGGATTTCACGTACTTGTTCATAGCAAGCGAAAGCAGCGCCGTCACCATGGTGCAGCCAGCTGACGGTCCGTCCTTCGGCGTAGCTCCCTCAGGGACGTGCAAGTGCACCTCACTCTCCTCGAAGAACTTGTTCTCCTGGTCAAGGTCGTGCATCTTGCTGCGAGCATACGTGTGCGCGATCTTCGTACTCTCCTCCATCACAGATCCCATCTGGCCTGTGGTAATAAGACCCGAACGGTCACCCTTCGAGTACACCTTTGTGGTCTCAATATACAGCGAAGCTCCACCCATAGCCGTCCAGGCAAGCCCCATCACGACACCCGGGAACTGCTTGTCGAACATGCGGTCACTAGAATAAGCAAAACAACAGAAACCATCAGTGAAAGCAACACCAACACAACTAGTACCCACGGGCACTACTTACGATGTGAAAATCGGATTGCCGACGTATTTCGACAGTTTTTCCGGTGTGATGAGGAAACGGTCCTTGTCTTCTGACACTTCCTCCGTGTTCATCGCCGCAGTAGTCGACTCGCCAGCGTCCTGGGCCTCAGACACCTTCGCGCTCTCAATATCCTTGACAACCTCAAGAGCAACCTTCCGGAAGACCTTCTCCACATGCTTCTCCAGGTTACGCACACCGCTCTCACGGCAGTACTGCTTAACGAGGGTCAAAATAGCATCGTCCGTCAGACCCAGTGACTCGGGTGTCGTCTCAGGTTTCTGCAGACCCGTCTTCTCCAAAGCCTTAGGCACAAGGTACTCTTTAGCGATCGCCAACTTCTCCGGCGAGTCGTAGCCTGACAGACGCAAGACTTCCATTCGATCCAGCAACGGCCCGGGGATGGTGTCCGTAACGTTAGCGGTACAGATGAAGAGAACACGAGACAGATCAACAGGCACATCCATGTAGTGGTCTACGAAGCCGCTGTTCTGCGCGGGGTCCAGAAGCTCCAGCAAGGCTGACGCTGGGTCTCCTTGGTATCCACGGCCGAGCTTGTCGATCTCATCAATCAAGATCAGCGGGTTCGAGCTCTGGGTGGACTTCAAGCACTGAATGATCTTGCCCGGCATGGCACCGACGTATGTGCGGCGGTGACCCTTGATCTCTGCAACGTCACTGAGACCGCCAACTGAGAAGCGGAAGAACTCGCGGTTTAACGAGCGAGCAATGGATTTGCCGATACTCGTCTTTCCCACACCAGGAGGTCCGACAAAGCAGATGATCTTGCCCTGGACATCACCCTTCAGCTTGGAAACCGCAATGAACTCCAAGATGCGCTCCTTGATGTCCTTGAGGCCATAGTGGTCCTCATCCAGGATCTCCTTCGCTTTCGCAATGTCGAAGTTCTCCTCGGTGGACTTGCCCCATGGCAGCTGAGTCAGCCAGTCCAGGTAGTTGCGGGTAACGTTGAATTCAGAAGAGTTCTTCTCCAGCATGGACATCTTGTTCAGCTCATCTTCCACGACTTCGTTGACGCTAGCTGGGATGCTGCCCGGCGCAAACTCAGCGAGACGCTCGCGATACTTAGTGATCATGGCATCCTTGTCGTCCTTCTCCATACCCAGCTCCTTTTTGATGGCCTTCAATTGCTCCATCAACAGGTAATTACGCTGGTTCTTGGACACTTTCTCCTCCACCTGCTCCTTGATCGTCTGCTGCACCTTGCTGAGCTCCAGCTCCTTGGTAATCAGCTCCAGCGCCTTCTTCAGTCTGGCTTCACACGACATCTCCTCCATCACCTGCTGCAGCTCCTCCCCATCCGCCGAGGTCACCGACGCCGCAAAGTCCGCCAGCTTGTACGGGTTGTGGATGTCGATCCGCTGCGAGAAGTACTGCATGTGATCCTTGAACAGCGGGTTCATCTTGACGATCTCCCTCAACGTGGCCACAATCTCGTTCGAGTACGCCCTAATGAGCTTGCTCTTGGGGTCAAACGGCGGGTTGTCCAAGTTGCTGATGTTCACGCGAATTGGCGGTCCTTCATCTCGAATGTCGTCGATCGCGATGCGTCGCTGCGACACCATGAGCACCTGCACGGAGTTGGCGTCGAACGGCAGCATGTTGTCGATCCTGGCGAAGCTGCCCACGTGGTGGATCTCGCTCAGGTTTTTCACCAGGTCCTCTCCGCCACCGGATTTGAGGGGGTCTCCGCTTGACTTCTTGAGGAACACGCCGACGTACTTCTGCCCGCTCTCCTTGAGTGCCATCAGCGCGCGCGTCACCTCCGGGTTCGTGATCGTCATGGGCAGCACGACGCCCGGGAAAAACGGGCGGCGGTGCGCGGGCATGGCCAGCACGTGCGGGTACGTGGGGGCCTTGTCGCCCTCCCCGACGGTGGCCAGGTCGCTCTCGATCACGACCTCAACGCCGTCGTCTGCTTCCGCGTCGTTCGCGGGCTTCTCCGTGTCCTTGTCGTCGTCTTTGCCGCCGCTGTCGGTCGAGTACAAGGCGCCGAACACGTTGCGGCTGCCGAACGCGAATGGGTTGGCGCGCACGCGCTGGGCCAGGAGCACCGGCGCGCGCTGGAACCGCAGCGAGTTGGCTGCGGCCAGGTGGGGGCGAGGACGCGCCATCGTGAAGCGACGCAGCGCCGCCGTCGCCATGCTGAGTGCTGCTGGATGCGCGGACGAGCGCAAAGTGCGGCCCCAATTTGATCCGGGGCAACGACCATCACTCCTGTGATTGCGTTTGGTACACTAAAGTTCTCGAACGTTGATGTTGTTGTAGCGGGGTTTCCCTCGGGATAGTGACTCCTTGGCACTTCAACTTCGGGTGATTACGGGAATGTTGTTGTTGTTTTTCTAGCTGAGCTCGTCGAGGTGCTGCAGCGCGTGCTTGAGCTGCTTGAGCTGCGTGAAGTAGTGGTCCTTCTCGGTGATGAGCTGCTGGTTCTGCGCGCGCAGCACCTTGACTTCGCGGACAAGGATCTTGCGCTGTGATCGGACCTGCGCGTCAAGCTCTTTCTTCTCCTCGGTGAGCAGCTCGACCATGTCTTGGATGATCTGCATGTAGCAAACATAGGTTAGCAGAAGAAAAGATGCCAAGTACCTAGCAGGCCGACACACCGTCGTCTTGGAGGTATGGTCCTCTTGAAGCTGAGCGAGCTTCATGCGAAGACCGTTGTTCTGGTGCGCGTACTCCTTTAGCGCGACTTCGTACTCCTGGGTCTTAGCATCCAGGAAGCCGATGATCTCGCGGTCCACCGCAGCTTGCTCATCCTTCTTCGCTGTCATCGTCATGTTGTTGGCAAGCGTGTCTTCCAGATCCTTCAGCTTCTCCATCAGAAAGTCACGAACATTTTCGGCGCTGTACAGCCGTGCAGCAACGTCTTCCTTTTCGGTCTGCACTTGAGCGAGGTGAGCCTGTCAACGAAGTAAACGTAAGACGCCAAGGATTACCATTGCGAGTGAGAATGCAACCCGCACCTCTAATGTTTTCACCCTAGTCGACATGTCGTGAAAGAGCTTGATCTGGTCTGGTTTCAATGATTTTACGATTGCATCCACCTTCGAGAGCTACAAACCGCAAGCAAGCACAGCGTTAGCGTGGACGAAAAAAGAAACGCAACACCACGCAGCATTACCTTGTCCTTTTCTGACGAGCCAATAAAACTGAGGCTGCGGCTCTTCAACGACTTCCGTGATGGAGGCGACGCTGGCCGTTGTTTAACTGGTGCGGGAGGAGCGCTGTTCGCCAAGCTGGAAGGCGTCGTCACACCAAACATCACATTTACCCGCCTCACCAGCACTTTATCTGTGACGCTGATCGCGACCATGCTGTCCTCATCCAAAAACGAAAACAACTTGAGCATGACGTTGTCCGGTAACGGTGAGAAAACGTTCTCCCCCTCCTTCATCGCGGCCGGCAGGAGATCAGGAACCGACATCGCGCGAACAGGCCCGTGGTTTCTTCGTGGTGGTAACCTTGAGTCTGACACAGGCTTCGCCGGCACTGAATTATTCTTCCTGAGAATATACTGGATATCATTCGCTCTCCGCAGCTCCCGAATCTCTCTTTGCGCACTAGCCAACTCTTTCGAGAGCTGACCCGTTAACTTCAACTGCTCATTTGCCTGCTGCAGCTCCTTCTCCATTCTGTAGTAAGCAGAACTCCACAATCGTCACACTCCTGCATCAAGCGTTTTCACGTTTTGCAGCCTTACGTACACTTCCTTCTTGGCGAGTTCCGTGACAACCACCGACAAATGCTCATTCAGCTTGCGCATGATCGTGTTTCCCTCTTTCTCCACCTCCACGGCATACTCGTACGCCTGCATAATCATTGCAACCCCCGCACTATTACGCCCATGACCTCAGCCCCTTAAAGTCCATCAACCGACCTGCTGTCTCTCCTGTATCAACTCGCTCTCTCGCTCCTGATACTCCACCAACGAGCTCTCTGCAGTAGCGAGCTGCCTCCTCAGCATCACGAGCTCGCACTCGTGCTCGCAGCTCTCCACGTCGTACACCATCTCGTCCAGCACGCCCTGCACCTGTTGCCACAAGGGACGACAAGTGTCAACATCTGCCGCTGTCTGGAGCCTTTGTGGGAGTTTGAAGCCCACCTCTGTGAGCACGTGGCGGTTGTACGCGCACTGGGCCTCTTCTTGCTCGATGGTGCGACGCACCAGGCCGCTCGTGCGCTGCAGCATTGTCGGCGAGCCAGCGCCTTCTTTTCCTTATTGATCCCGCTTCAATCCGTGAAATGCATCTGCTAGCAGATGTTATAGCCTTAACAATTAACGGAAAACAAGCCTCTTTCGAAGAATGAACCTTTCTTCTAGCATTAACTGTAGCCATTAGGTCATTTGAGACCGCGTCAAACAAAATTGTCGGTGAATCGTCGGCAGCATATGGAAGTTTTTATGTAATCGTAGGAATTCGGGCCCATTTTCTTGTCAAAACGCAAAGTGTAATTGAGGATATCCAATCCGAGCTCATGTGTTTTTAGGATTCGGTCAATATTTTTTTATTGGTCAAAAACGATCACCGCATTGTCTGATCTTTGGGCAACCAAATGGCGTCGGCTGTGGAGCTCACGCTCGCTAACTTCGTTCTGCGCCACAAGCTGCCGAGAAACTCTTCTCTTCGACTTCCTCATCGCTGATATTTCCATCGCTCGAGCCTGTGAAGTGGGTCGCATCGGGTCGTTGGAGCTGCTGGATTTAGTCTGGACTAGAAGTCAGCGAGGGTTTCGCCCAACGCTGGCCAATCTCCTCAATACCAATCGGGACTATTACGAATGGGAATTCTCTCAAGCGCTGGTTGAGGCGGCGAAGAGAGCGGATCTGTGCATGATCCATTGGCTTTTGGCACATTTTTCACGTTGTCCGGTGTCTGAGAAGGTGGTGAGAGAGGCAGCTAAAGGAGGTCACCTGTGGGTGCTGCAACTGCTGGATTCCGATCGATCTCATGGTGGCATTCACTGGCGGGATGGAGGGAAGGCCGATTGTCTAACTGATGCTGCCCAAGCTGGCCACTGGGAACTCATGAAGTGGCTAGATGAAGCTAATTTCGATTTGTTGGAGATCGCCGTTCAAGACAACGACTTGGAGAAAGTGAAGTGGGTGGTAACCAGCGGTTTTATAACTGCAACAATTGATTACAAGAATTGCCCTGAACAAGATTGGGCAGCTCGAATCCAGATTTTACGCTATCTGCTTACAGGAGGGCATGGCGATTCTATAGCGATTGCCGAGTCATCGCTCTCGCAAGCAGCACGACTAGGCGACCTTGCTACGATGCAATGGCTCGTAGCAAGGAACGAAGCGTTCTACGACGGAAATGATGTGTACGACACAATCTTGTACGAAGCTTGTCAACATGGACACCGTGCAGTGGTTACTTGAAAATGTCGACTACCTCGGCCAAGCACATGGTCCGGCCGATGTCATGTTTACAGCAGCAAAATACGGACGGCTAGCTATTGTGCGATGGCTGTGGGAACGCTTTTCACGCGACCCGACCGTTACCCTTTTTAAGGATCAGCAAAAGTATCTCGATCACCCTTTCACTGCAATGGACGTGGCCGCGGAAAACGGACATATTGAAGTCCTTCAATACTTGGATTCTATTGATGCTGAAATGCGTGAAAGAACGGGAGGAAGAAGGGCAAAGCGACAGTGTTAGCGTGATCGATACCCGCATTGTACCCCCTTGGCAATGGATGCCGCTGCCGCCAACTGGCACTTGGAGGTTGTAAAGTGGCTTCACGTTTATCGTTCCGAGGGATGCACCACGGCAGCCGCGAATGGACATTTGAATGTGGTGCAGTGGCTTCACCGGAACCGATCGGAAGGCACGTGTGCTGCAATGGAGCAAACAGCTGCAAAGCGTTTCCACGTATCATCGTGCACGAATCCAAAAACCGATCCGTGCTGCTTAAATCAGGTTCGGAGCGCTTTCATAAAAGACCAGCTAGCGACACTTAGCTGGTTACATTTAACCCGATACGAGACTTGCGCGGACGCCGCCATGAATGGAGCTGCAGCAAACGGAAACCTAAAGGTGATGCGATGGCTATACGCCAACATACACGCGCAGTGTACTACCAAAGGAATGGATGAAGCTGCTGGTTTAGGCCGCCTGGACATTGTGCGATGGCTGCACAAGCGAAGGGTAAATTGTACGTCAGCAGCTATGAATAACGCTTCGGCTGGAGGCTACCTAAAGGTGGTCCAATGGTTACATGCGCATCAGTCAGAAGTCTGTACGGCCAATGCGACGACCCGGGCAGCGGAAAAGGGACATATCGGCGTGGTTAAGTGGTTGTTGATGCATCGAACAGAAATCGACATCGTTCCAGCCATGGAGCGCGCGATCGTTTGCAAGCAGTTCGAAGTGATGTGGTACCTAGACGCTCTGCGTACTGACCGCACCGTCAGCCTTCGTCAAATGCGTGATCGCCTACGCCATCGGCAGTTGTGACAGCTAATTGACGATGGAGATTTATCGGATTAGGCGAAAAAAAGAAGTGCGCGGATCTTGCCGTCGTTAATAACAATTGTCTTACCTTCGAACGATCTTAGTACAACACAAAGTACGTATTTGCTGGTTACGTACACAAGCGAGAAGTTCCCAGAAGGGCAAATGGGAAGCTCGAAAGCAGATACTGCGCTGCTTGTTGGACGATAGATGCGACGATTCTTCCCTCCTTGGATTTCTTGCGCAGCCGCAAATGACAAAATAGGTGATCTTGATACCTTGGGAAATGGCTCATTGCGAGAAACGAAGATAGAGAAGACGAAGATGACGCTTCCAACAGCATCTCACGATGGTTCAGTAACGCCTTCAACAGGTGGGTATATTTATCAGTAGAAGGTTCATAGCCGACCAAACCTGAAATGGTAACGTGAATACTTGGACACTGCTCCTATACTCAGCATGTGGTTACTGATAAATGGACGTGGAAACTAGCGATGCCCCTCCCTACCCACGGATTGCCGACCTAGAATGTTGGCCTGAGTGAAGACACGACGCTAGCCGGCTCCGTGAACATCCGAAGCCGATATACGTAAGGCCTACAGGTATGTGTGACAGAAACAGGTACTGTATTGTAGTCTCGTTCCCGATAGCGAAGGATCGGGAAAAAACTTTCGAGTATTACGCTATGATCTTCATATGACCTCATACCATAAAAAAAAAACACATTTAAGAATTGCGAAAGGAAATTGATTTCCAAATCATTCACTACGTCATTTCCTTCAATGTCAGATCGATCCCGCCACTGCAGCTCACGACTATGGCCTTCGTCCTCCGCGGCAAGCTGCCCGACAGCTACATCGATGCTCAGGTAGACGAGCGCTGCTATTACGTGCATGCTTCAATTTTTCCCTAGGGCGACGATGCGTGGGCTGGGATAGCAAACAACGATTTTTTTATTTTTACTTTTTGTCGCGACTGTCAGAACGGTCGCTAGACTAAACAAGGTAAATGAACCTAGAACTACCACGAAAGGGCCCAGACGAAGCTTAGTTTGGGCCACGGGCGAAAAAGCGTGGCCGCTTGATATATCTTCGTACCGCTGGCGCAGATGAGACGCGTCAATAAATCGCATATACGCATACGCATATTACTAGCAGAACCCGTAGCCCTTCCAGAGGTTGGAGCTAAGCTCCTTAACAAGGTGGAACGACCGCAAGCGGCTCGAACGCTTGCATCAACTGCTTTGCCTGCTCCTCGTTGAGGTGGTACAGCAGATCACTGAAGAAAATCTTGATCTTACTTACGCGGCCAATAAAAAGTTGAAAGAAAAAAGGTGGCGACAGGAACGTCTCTCCTTGCAGCGGCATCTTCTCAGGCAGTACGTGCCAAATACAACGAAGTTGTCGCTTTTGCATGGTATCGTCACTCTCGTTGAAGTTAGCCTGCGTCATCGACGCCGATTGGTCCCTCTTTTCCTCCAATCCGAGGCGCCTTTGTATCATTGCGCGACGGTCGCTAGTCATTCTTCTTCTCACTATGAACGACGAGGACGCGCGCGCACTGGCGGCGCTGCAGGTGGACGGCAGTTTGTCCGAGCTCGTGCGACTGCGTGGGGTGGCCACGTGTCCGCACTGTCATCGGGGCTTTGGACGCGCCTCGCTGCCCATCCACGTGCGTCGCTGTCGTTCGCTCCTGCCACCGACTGTCGAAGAGGAAGCGGCTGCAATGGAGCAGAGCCAACCTGTCGAGCCAATGGGGAGGAAGGAAGCGCGCTCGCTAGTGGATCTGTACGTTCATCGCCCTAGCAGCAAATGCAATTGACTAGTCTTGGTCAACAGCTAGTTGAAGTACTAGGGGCCTACTGACACCGTCTGCTGAGCGCAGATGCCTCCGGTTCGTGACGAGGCACTTCGAGTCCGTCTGCATGGACAGGATCGTAGCGTTCCCTGAGGCGGAAGGTCTGCCACAAATGGTGGCATGACCCTTTGGGCCCGATCACCCGGTACTGACGTGGTCTATGGTATGTGTTGTCGCCTCGCAGCGGCTCTGATCGCGTCCATGCCGGCCAACTTGGTGCACCGCATGGTGGTCAACCTCGTCAAGGAGAGCAAACAGGTGGGTCCGTTGGGTTGATTACAGAAACATAGCACCACCTCTCACGGTTTTCATCTGCCTGGACTTGCTGTGTTTCGTTTGTTCATTCGTTTGGTCATTTCCACCAGGTCAAGACGAAGAATCGAGAGAGTCGTGCCACGATTGAGACAATGGAGAGTGCACTGCAGGGGGCTAGGCGCGACGTGGCGCAGCTAGAGTCAGCGCGAGACTGGGCGGCTACTAGCCGCGCAAGGATGGCGGAGCAGCAGCAGATCTCAGAGCGACTGCGGCGTGAACTTGATGCTACGAAAACGGAACTCGCCTCTGCTGAAGCGGAGAATCAGCAGCTCCGAGCAATGACTGAAAGTGCCGACAAGAAACTACTTCGACTTGAAGCCAAGGTATGTGCACTGGTTTTGGGGGTATATCCAAATTCGGAGCCATGATGCCTGTGCTGGGTTTGCCATGGTTTCGACAGATCAACACGCTAAATGCAGAGAAGGCAACCTTGAAGAAAACGTCGATGGAAGCCCAACGGCGCGAGATGGAAGTAACCCGGCAGTTGGATTTGGTAAAGAAGGTATCGGCAACCAACAGTGCCAACTCTCGACGCAAATCCACTCGTTCAGGGTCTTTTCACGAACGCGCGCAGCATCCCGAGCCTCAGAGTACGGGTGGGATGTCGTCTCGTGCGTCTCTGAAAAGTCCTAGTACCAGCAATTCATTCACAACCCAAAGATGCTCCCCCACTTATCATGTACGGCCCCGTGCGAGGGGATCCAAAATCCCGTACCCGCCGTCAATACGTCGTATGCAATGCGAGCATCAAAAGCAAGACGAAGAAGTTCGTAACTAGATCGACTTGAGACCGTGAATGTACAACGCCTAGCTCACCTAAGCTACACTGTGTTCTTGTATCTCCAGACATGATAGAGCACGCGATGGATGCCGTTCATTTCCAATCAGGGGGGGGGGGGGGGGGGGGGGTTGGG
>JAGDFM010000092.1:22720-40372 GCA_019155715.1 Phytophthora pseudosyringae | reverse complement strand
CCCCCCCCCCCCCCCCCCCCCCCCCCCCCCCCCCCCCCCCCCCCCCCCCCCCCCCCCCCCCCCCCCCCCCGTGTATCGTCAAAGTAGCCCGGATTCGACACTAATCATTGAAACATGTATTTGGGGCCTTATGATGCAGTTGCGCATAGCTCCATAACCGTGAACTCTTCTCCAGTATCCAAATTAATTGCACTACACTGTAGACTCAGGGTTGACCAACAATTCACTATCTTAGAGCTGTTTGTTTGCATCGGCATAGCTTCGTTATCCACCAGCCTTGGATGACAACGCTGTCAACTTCACAAGACCATGTGAATGCATTTCGGCTTCTTTTTGCTGTATTTGAGGCTCTCGAGCGAGTAGCCACTGACCCACATGCAACTAACCTTACTGTAGCTGCTCCTCTCAAACCCTGTTGTAACGATTCGCGTACGAAAACTTAATCACGCCCAGGGAGACGTTAAAAGCATAATTGGCCATTTCACAACTTCTATGCTCCATAGCTAACGTCGTGCCGCTCTCCGAACGGTTGGTGTGCAGCACACTTGTACTTGAGGCTGACAACTGTGACAACTGCCAATGGTGAATCTAACACCCATGTCCACAGAATGAATCGACTCTCAAAAGAACCAAAGCCATCGTGTTTATTGTTTGCGGGCTGGTGCAGGAATTACAGAACTTTCAGGAGCCCATTGCCGGCTGCGACATCCGTGGCAGCCTCCTCGTTGAGGAAAACATGATATTGATGAATGCATTTTCGTGAAAGTACAGATCAAGCCAAATGTTTTCGTTGTTTTCAGCGCTAAACAATAGATTCGGAGGGCTGCAGGAGCCACTGGACGACAGCAAGTATCGAGTCTCCCATTCCTCATCAGAGAAGCCTTGTACAACAAGATGAGCCCACCTGAGTTATCGGTTAGTTTGTTTGATCGCAATGGCCACCAGCTCTCTTTCCCATCTTTTTCTCCTGTGAACTTTATACATTTTGCGGAGCCAATGCGCCACATTCCGGTGTTTACTCACTTGCAGCTTCATTCTGACCGCACGGAAATGTTCCACGTCTTGTACCAGCCTGAAGCAATTCCAAAACTTAGATATGCCCCTCGCGAGCTGCACAGCTCAGAATCTCATCACTGCCCGGTCCTGAAAACTAGCGAAATCGGACTGATAAAACGTATCCCTCCAGTGGAGAAGTTTTGCCTCGCTCCATCTCTTGCTTTTGCGAATACTTGCCATCCCGCCAAGGTCAACCGTGACAGGGACACAGGAGAACGAAGTGTACCCGCACGTGATAATGAGAGAGTCCAGCATGGTGATATCGACGTATTCGAGACTATTGATCGAGTTTCGTGGCAAAAGGGCGAACCTGAGGGTGGTGATCATGGGAACTCGAATCGAATTAATGGTGGGGCAGCAAAATACGTTCTGCGGCGGTTGGTGCTTAGATAAATTGAGGTTGCGCCTTGTCATCACGAACGAGCTAATCGTTTTGCTGGCCACATGAAGAGCATGAACTGCGTGGCGGGCAGACCAAAGGCAGTATTATTTGAAATATCCCCATGGAACCGAGCAATGGTGCATCTAGCTTTTCAAACAACTGAAAGAAAGTACGTAGGGGGGATATGTCCTCAAATCTGGCCGTACTTGCTGTCCATGACATAACGAGTTTCCTGAGCCCAAAACACGTTAATCTCGCCCATTTGAGTTGGTCAAAGTTGTTCTGCGAGAAGGCGATGGACACAAGCTCAGAATTTGCTCGTTTGGTCTCGGCTTTGCAGTCAGCACGCTCGAGCAACCACCGTGTGAGCCCCCGAATCCGCCCTTTTCAGCTTCCTCTACACTTAATTCACTCCATAGAATGCCCCCACATGTTCGATATGACACAAAAGCTGCAGCACGCCGAGGTGCCCACCTCGAGCCGTTTACTCGATCGTGTCTCTTGACTGATAGGGCAAGCGGGTGAAGTGGACAAGCGGCCGTTCCAAAAAACACCACTGATAATACTGAGGTTTCGTCTGCAGGAGCTTGGCCAGGCTCCAGTCACTGGGATTCACCCGAGCCACCATTAGTAGCATTGGCCAGCAGATGCCGATATACTTGTGGCCTTGCTCTTGTGCCGGCGCGCCACTCATCGGCACGTTTCTCCGTTTGAGCCGGGAGCGTGCAGCAGATACAATGCGCTGTATCCGAGGCTGAGCCTGTCGTTACCGGGGGGGTTGGCGGCAGTCAGAGCCTCGGTGTAACACCACTTCGTGGTGAAGACTTTCGTGATCATGGATATCTCATGCCCAAGTCGTGACCGGCCCAAACGTTCCTATAAATTTCGGCGGTGTCGATGTGGCGGTAGCCCAGCTTCAGGTCAAGACGACGTTGTGTTAGGACTCGGCGTCAGGCTCGGACTGACACACGCCGAGGCTAATCATAAGGATGGTAGATCCGCTCGGAGGAATCCTGGTGGGGACTTCGACGCTCATAGTTCTAGTCGGCTTCAGAGGTGCTGGGATATTTATCGTCGTGTTCGAGGCCAATTGTTAACTCGGTTTACGAGGGCACCGGAGGTGATGAAGGGACCAAGCAAGTATGAAGCATGCAGCCGTGCCTCGCGCCAATAGGTCAAGAACACCTACAATGGCACTTCTAGCCGCAGGAAAGGATACTAGGACACTAAGGCCCCAGTTCTTGAATGCCAACAACACTGCAGTGCGTCTTCTTTTGTGGGTTTGCTACATGTACAAGATACTGAGTAGCAGTCAGAGGTTGCACGGGTACTGGTAGGCTATCGTCGCCCCAACTCAGCGGTTTCAAGCTCTCAGCGGCTCCCAACATGTGCTGAAATGATCATTCAGTGAAGTGACTTCACCATTCTCGAAGCTGCCAGCGACGGTGGAAAAGGCAAAAAGAGCGTCCTCGAGGGGACTCGAACCCCCAATCCCCGCCTTCGGAGGGCGATGCCTTATCCATTAGGCCACGCGGACAACACATTAGAACCAGTCAAGCTCGGTCAGAGCACCGACGGAAACGAGTACCCAAGCAGAAACGGGCGCGGCGAATTCCGACTCGGCAATTTACTTTCCACCTCATCAATACAAGCTTGCTCGAAGCAAGAGGTATATATGTCGTTTATCCTCCGTTTTGCCATTAACCGCAACTTGCACTGCCAACAAACCTTGTTTAACGGAAAAGTATCTTGGCAAGCCCCCCCCTAACCCCTCACTTTGTCCATACGACCTTCTCATTCGCCGAAAATGGGTGACCAGGTGAAGCAGCTCCAGGCGGAGGGCAATGCGCTCTATGCCGACGGTCGCTACGAGGCCGCGCGGGCGAGCTACACACAGGCAATCGCTCTGCTAACTGCCAGAGATGACAGCGCATTGTCTTGTGCATCGGGCGGCGGTGACGCGGGCTCGTGGAAGGCTCTGGCGGCCTCGCAATTGTTCTCGAACCGCGCGCAGACCTCCATCCAGGAACGCGACTTCGCCGCGGCGTTGCATGGTCCGTAGCGGGCATTGCAGCGGTAATTGCAATATCTCCAGCCTTTAAGCTAATGGGAAACGATATTTTTGTGGCATTTTGGCATTGCCAGACGCCACACAGGCACTCAAGCACAACGCGGACAACGAGAAGGCTCTTCTGCGCAAGCTCGTGGCGCTGGAGAACCTGGAGAGGTTCGAGGCGGCGCTGCAGTTGGTGGACAATGTGCTGGACAATGGAGAGAAGAACGCGCCCATGGTTTTCCAGTACTTTGTGGCGGCGCGCCGTCGACTGCGCAAGAACCTGGCTAGGGACCGCGAGGTGGCTGCGAGCGAGGTGAAGCAGCTGGGCAGGATGGTGCATGACAAACAGCAGCTGAGGATCAATCTTGGGTGCGTGGGGTGATATCGGGCGCCATCGGGTGTTTGGTTTGGAGGAACGGACGCTCACGCGAATTTATTTGTTTCTTCTTCTGTGCCCTGTGACTTTCTTTCGACGTAGATGTCTGCTGCCGTCGCAAGTTCCACTGGGCCAGTTTTTCGATGTGACTGTGAACATTGGGAACGAGTTCGGGCTGTTCCGAAGGGACTACGTAAAGAATGGAGAGCGTGTTTATCTGCAGTGCTCGCTGCGCAACAACGCTGCGGACAAGTACAAGCTAGTGTTCCAGGAGCCGCTGGATCCGTCCGATGTTGGCGATGCGGGCAGTGCAGATGCGAATGGCAAGCTGGCCCTGAACGACCGCGGAAAGGCGAGCTTCCGCGTAGCTGTCGTGAGTGCTGATCGATCAAAACTTGCCAGCACCTCGAAACCTCTCGCACTCCAGGTCCAGGCACATGAGGCATCCACCGCAACGTGGAACCTGTTTCCCGTGGTGTCCTTGTCATTTATTGTTGTACCTCCGGGTGGTGACCTAAAGGAGAGAATAACCGGAGACCTCGGTGTACATTGCTGCAGAGCAGTGTCGATGCCTGGATTACAGCATGATATCCTTCTTGCTGAGTCGCCCGGGAACCTTGGTACGTAGTGTTGGCTCTCGAGATCATCTTGGTGCGCCAAAGCTCGGGGTGGTAGTCATTGCGACGAAGCTAATGCTGGCTGGTGTTGTACTGTGCTTTGCGCGCGTGCCTCAGGAATTGGAGGCAAGCTGTGGGACTCGTGCCTGGTGTTGACGCGCTATCTAGCTGCGCGGCGAGAACTTCTTGTTGGGAAGCAAGTGGTGGAACTTGGCAGCGGACTGGGCCTCGTTGGCATCTTCTGTTCCCTGCTTGGCGCGCGGGTGACCCTTACGGACATGGAGGTACGCAATCATCAACTCGTTGCAACTTGTCTCCTGGTGACGTCACCCTGCTGATCCGAAGTATTCATCCTGTGATTATGTCCTGTTGCTGCTTGCTCGCGCATAGGAGGTTATCCCGCTGCTGGAGTACAACATCCGTTTGAACTTCCCCGAGGAGAGTGAAGCGGACAGCTCTGCTAAAGACGCTGCTGCTCCTGTACAGGTACTGCCGATTGCAAGAGCGCATCTGTGGGGAGAGCCTCCGCGCGATCTGCCGTTGCAACCGGACGTGCTCGTGCTGTCGGACGTCGTGTACGATCCGGAAGGATACGCCCCGCTCGTTTCATCGCTGGAAGCGCTAGCAACTTCACCGGAGATCCTCGTATTCATGGCTCATCGATCTCGCAACCCAATGGAGCACCAGTTCTTTGACCTTCTGTCGCAGAGCTTCTCGTGCGAGCAGATCGACTGGCTTTCCACCGAGAAGATCGCCCCGAAAATGCCTGCAGCTGGCGGTCCACCAAGTGCAGAGCAAGCACTTCAAGACGTGGAAATTTTTGTCATTCGACGGCTGGCAGCGCAGTGACTGGGCCCGACCGGCTCCAGATTGTGCGTCACTGGTGCTTCAATGCATTTTGTCGGAGCTACTGGTAAAGGCCCAGCTGCATTGCGGCGACAGTGATGTGATGGGTGGGAGTGGGAGGCAACACGAATCGCGAACACGCAAGTTGTCTCCTGAATGTTGTTTTGTCGAGGGCACGAAGTGAGACGAAGGCAAGACAGAAAAAATACTCAGCGGCGTTGGTCAGGCGCAGAAAAGCAGTAGAGGTGACCGGCCTGTCAGTACATGTACATAGATCCAAGGCCTCGGTGAACGTGGATAAGAGGGCCGCTTCAACGTACGTGGATTTGGGGTCGTTTTGCCCCGCAGGTGTACATGTCCTCATTGTCAATTCCGGCTCTAGCGGTTGATTTTCTAGCAGGTAACTGCTTGTCGCTAGCATTGTGGGAACTACAAACCGGCTTAACGCCCGATCTGGTGGGCGCTGCGCCGCCACGTACGCGCCACGACTCACTCGCTTGACTGAATCTTCCGTCGTCAAAGCAGCGGTGCTGCCACGGGGGACTTTCACCAAGAAGATGTAGTGGTCCGACCAAGCAACCAAGGAACGTGTTAGTTAACGCTTGTGCTTTCGTAGAACTTATCCTTGAAGAGCCCTGCGGTTGCCGATGCCGCGACTTCGCGGAGGCTTCCCGCACTTGGTGTTGCTTACTGGTCGGACAATGATAGAGGGCGCCTCGACGCTCGACGTGGCCTACGCGAGAGCTTAGAGAGCTTTACGATCGGCGAAGACTGGGCCGCGCCGCCCCGCTTTTCCGATGCTCGCGCGCATCGGAGCAAGAAGGGCCTTGGTCCGATCGGATCGGTCACGAACGTGGTACTCCGAGGGGGCAACAGGTTGATGCGAGTAGCAGAAACGATGTGCAGTGTTCCCACAGTTAGTCAACACCACACGGAGCGAAATGGCATCGGAAGTTGACCAAGCTGTTTGCAAGTGCGATGGGGAGCGCTCGTTACTGAACCCGCTCAACTGGAACGAACTTCAGCAACCCGAAGCACGAAACGCCAAGTTTAGGTTCTCGGTTGTGAAAACCCTTTCGTCCGAAGCTGAAAATAACGTTTTTCGAGTTGCAGGTTGGCTTCGTTCTGGAGCAGTGCTCACACGTTTCGACAACGAACAGGTTCGTGCGTTTCAACCATGTAAACCGTGAGAACCAAGTTCTCGGGGTTTTATCAGTTCGCGGCTAATCAGGGGTCGGTTGGACTTCGTTCCAGCTGAATATACTGCACCCGATGGTTTGGGCCGTTGCCACGTGCTGGTTTGAGCACGTGCAGGTGGGACGCCCCGATCTCGGCATCTTTCATATGCACCAGGTGGGGCAAACGCTCGCAGAGAGAGAGAGAGCTCGGCTCCAGCTGGAGCTACCAGATGATGAGCGGTGGCGATCAAGCATCTCTGCGAAGAAGTACTCGAGTGGGGCACTCACGCCTTCAGCGTTCACGCCACGCTACGCCATGGGAGAGACCGAAATTGCTCGTCGTGCACGTCTCCGCCAGGACGACGGGGCGGCGGTACGCTAGTGCCCGCGAAGTATCCCACAGCCACGTGAACATTTGCCGGCGAGGCATTCGCCGCCAGCGACAGCAACGCCGAGGTCAGGCCGGCTCGATACTGCTCCGTGCAAAAACTGCAACTTTGCCACAGGCCACGGTGATGGCAGTGATGGCCGTAGGATACGGGCGCAATACCTGGTAACAGCATGGAACCGATATATAGAATACTCTAAAAAAGGCGCTTGCATTCGTTATGGACTGCCACCTGGAATATGTTCTACGATGCAGCATACTGGCAAGGTTACCGCATGCATTGGCTATGCAACGCGTCCGTTACGAACGTGGCACTCGATTGACATTTTCATTGCCACGAGATCAGATGTTGGCTCGCCATCTTGTTTTCTGGCAGGACAATCAAAAGCTCGTCTATGGGCCGGGCGTTCAGCGACCTGTCCGTCGTGACGGGGCTGGCTGGCCCCGACTCGGTGCGCCGGCTGAGTGGATCAACGACTCCGTACATTACGAATGCTGGATTTTGTCCGGCCCCGACCCAACGCGGCACCTCCTCTTTCCTTCCTCACTCGAGCCGACAGGCGGCGCCGGTCAACGAGCCCGTCTCGCGTTGAATTCACCATCGTCCGACGCAACGAGCGCTCGGGGTCGGAGCAACCTCATAGACAGTGCATCGAGCTCGCCTCGCACTGCAGAGGGCGCCAGCCGGAGCTCAAGTCACGCACGCGGGCCAGCCGGCCCGGCGCTATCAGCGATAGTATCACGGCTGTCTGTCTAGCGTGTGTACCAGCGGTGCAACCAGACACAGGAGAGGGGTCGCAACGGGGGAGCGCGCACCGAGCTGCTCATTCTCGAATTTGACTACTGGAGCGACTCTACCAGCCAGTATCAGCTAGTCCGCCGCCCACGCGACTACCACCAGCACACACCCGATCCGCTCGACACGTTTCGTCTAGCAGTTGTCGGTAGGAACCAGATCTCCCACCACCAAGTCTCACCAAAGCACGACAGCGAGTCAGTCAGTTTTAGCTGTCCACTCACTCAAGTTTCCGCCTCACAAGCTGTAAGGACTACCCCCAAACGAACGTTCATGTCCTTCGGAATGGCAGAGCGGCATCAGGTGCGCGCCCACGACTCCAAGCTCGACGGCAGCGCCCAGGAAAAGAAGGCCGAGCACAAGAGCATCGACAAGGAGGCCGCCGCTGACGACGACTACGACGACCTCCGCCTCTCGACCTCGTCCATCATCGAGCTGGATCGCAAGGACCTGCTCATCGTCAAGGACGGCACCGTTCGCGTGGCTGAGTCCCTCGACCGCGAGCAGCAGCAGCTCGACGCCAACGGAGAAGTCGTCAAGGCTTCGGGCACCTGGACCAAGGCCGAGCACGAGCGCTTCCTGCGCGCCATGGAGACTTTCCCCAAGGGCCCGTGGAAGGCCATCGCCGAGATGGTGGCCACCCGCACGGTGCGCCAAACGCAGACGCACGCCCAGAAGTACCGGGAGAAGCTCGCGCGCCGCATGCGCGGTCTCCGCAACCGCAACGGCACTCTACAGACCGCCCCGATGGCGGTAGGTGTGGGGAGCTACCCTCATCACGTCTCGCCCTACGCCAACGTGCCCTCGCGCGTCTACCACCCTGGTGCCATGGGATATGTCTCCTCGGTTCCGATGACCTCGATGGCTGCCATTCCTTTGGCCCGGGCTACTTCGCTCCCAGCGATGTCCATGCACAGCTCGCCACTCCACCACGCAACCTCTTACGCCTCGCCCCCCATGTCGGACTCGATGGCTATGGTGAGCTCAGAGTTCAGTCAACTGAGCACGTCTACGATCTCAAGCGCGTTCATCGGAAACGCCTCGTACCCTGCGTCGTGGGAAGCCAACGCGACTGAAATCAAGCCCACCGTGCCGGACTTCGACGAGTCCATGGACTTCCTCATGGACGTGTACTCGACCAACCCGAGCCAGATCAACACGGTGGTGCCGCAGCAGTCGTCGGGGCTGACCGTGACGCCCACCGCCTGCATCCCGCGCACGCCGCAGACACCCATGTCGTCCCTGGTGATGAAGCGCCACCCGGGCTACGGGTTCACCCAGCAACCGCAGATGAACCACGTCAAGCACTTCACTCACATGGACAACGGTGTCAACAGAGAGCAGGGGGCGAAAGGCGTATAGTTCGACTTGAACCACTTAATTTATTCACTTTTTGTCTTTCTAAGTTTTGTGCTTCTTACCGCAACGAGTGCGCGTCGTCCTGGCCTCAGCTCTCGCTGAAATAGTCAACTTGCGTGTGTCTTGCAGTCGTGGTGGCTACCTCCACCACATAACAACTGAAATTATTGACGACAACTTGCGCGTCCTGTTTGTACAGCCAAACGCTACATTGGTCTGCATCAAGGCTACAGTTGCGGAGGTTACAGGTTACAGCGACTTGATGCTACCTACTGGACGCAAGTTTTTCGTGTCGTCGGAGTTGACGACTGGAGCGAGGCAAGCGCGCCGCAGTCCAGTCGCTCTAAGCGGGATGCTGGCCATGGCGCCAGCGTTGACTCAGCGCTTGCCAGTGAGCTCAAATATTCATCGCACCGCCATGTGCTGCTCTAGAATCACTCGGCACCAACATCCTGTTTACCACTGCCAACCAGCCAGCTGCAATCAACGTCCTTCCCAAAAATATCGCCTTCATACCCTTTTTCCGTTGAGTACATGGACTGCCAACGTGAAGATTCATATCGCCAACGACAGTAAAGGAGATGCAACGGAGGAACTGGGAAAACGGCGAAAAACCCTGTCGAGATCGAGCAAAACAATCGCATTGACGGGTGGGGAAATCGTGCGTGATGTCTTTTCACCCCAAGTGCTACCTATTATAGCAACGGACGGACTTCTACACGTGGTGGGGGTATTTCAGATGCAAGTGGCACAGCACCGAAACCAGGATATTGTTAGGTGGCGTTAGATAGTTCTAAATGACATTAATGTACCTCATTGCAAAACACGAAACACGAAACCAGGATATTGCATTCCCGTTGACGGCAACAGCTTGAGTGACTGGACGAAACAATGACTTGAGGAGGCCAGGAAAGTGTGGGTCGCTCCGAGAAACGTACATCGTGTTGATTTTCTTGCTGCGTTTGTTGAAGGCGAGCTCCTTATGTACATGTAGTACTTGGGCGCTGCAATCGCATTCCCCGCCAACACAAGCAATGCTTTTCAAGAGCGGCAATTTCTCGATGGAGTGTAGCGACACAAATACGTCATACGTGGCGTTCTCGGATGACTCGATACGACACGCCTTCTAGTTTTCGCTATCGTTCATGGTGAAAACATATTCGGTACCGTAAACCCGTTTCACGGGATATTATTTGAACTTGAAAATGCGTGCTCGGTTGTTGTTGGCGATGTTGACTCGTTTAGTGTGAACTTCACAGTGTGAAGCCTCGCTGGAAGAAAAAAAACGTGCCCAGGAACCGTCAAGCTGAAATATGGAGGCTAATGTACTCCAAAAGAGTCGGTATTGACATCCAGTGTTTGGTTTACACGAGAAGTGTGTGTAATCCCCTAGCTTATTATATTTCGTACTTAATCTGGTTATGACGGCATACCTCGATATGCTAAAGTATCCATGAAAGACTGATGATGCATATTATCATAAATGCATACTGAACGGCTAAATACGCTTCTGACACCGAGTCAGTTCAGTTGGAGTATGTTCGTTGAGAAAACGTTTTGAGCTCGAAGGGTCGCATTGAACGAGATGGCCGACGCTAGCGACGACGAAGCCGACGCCATGGCAAGCGTGCGCATGCTCTACGTTGTGTTCACCAAGCTAAGACAGCTCGCTGCTAACGGCATCCCAGATTCGTGCGCGCACGTCCCACGTCTGCCAGCGGCATTAGCAGAAGCCGACCGCCCGTTCAACCAAACCTACTGCAACCGCCACGCGAAGGTTTTCCGCGATAACTATCGGGTTAATCATCACGTGTTTGACTCCTTGGTTGAGATCTGCGACGCCCAGATCACTGAGCCCGTCAGAAGAAAGCGAGAGCTTCTCGGCGTCACGTTGGACGCTAGAGAACAAAGTAAATCCCAGACATTGCATATCGCGATCATACCGAGCCTTCATCGCGTCGTCAATGCTGTGCCACGCCTTCTTCTTCAAGCCCTTCCCCGAAGGACCCCCTCGGGCTGCGAGCACTAACTCCAGGAGTACTTCTCCATGTCCAGGTCCCACGCAAACTTCATCGCTTGCAATCTCCCTGCGGCTCTGCTTTTCGAACTTGCGATCTTCCTGCTGCTCGGCTCTTTGTCGAATGGTCGCGCGGTGCTCATCACACAAGTATCAGTTCGGCTCCCTCAGAAGACCGAAAGGGCTATTCTGAGAAAACGCATATTATGTGGGGATAATGCGCATTGAGAGACAACGTGTTCGTTGAACATAATACGCATTTTGTGGCAGATAATACGTATTATCTGCTCAACGAACACGGCCTGAGCTTTCGTGGCACCCTATCCATACTCTCACACAGTAACTGCTAGCTTGCTGGCAGCAGCTGCTGTTGCGCAGACGTTATAGCCCCCCTTGGCTATATGACAGAATGGTTATGACGAGCATATTGTGCGTACCGGTACGATACCTGTTAACTGATTGGCTAAAAGTGAGGTGAACCCTGCTGACAATTTGTCAGTGACAAAAAGCGACGCTTCTGACAGGGAGATTACGGTACAACAATTCTAGACACCACACACGAAGTGCCATCATGAGCTCCACGCCCGCACCGCCCGCACCGCGCGCCCCGCACCGCCTCACGCTTGAGGAGAAGGTCTGGTACGACCGCCGACGGAACGACATCCAGTACTGCTCGGGCGTCGGAGGCGCGCTGGGCGCCGCTGTGCTCGCCGCCATCACCGGTAGACGAGCGATGTGTCAATCAATCGACTGTGAATACGTCAATCCTCACTCACTCTATTGCTCTCGAACCCGCTTGCCTTTCAGCTCTGGGTCCGTTCCCGAAGCGCATGCAGTTGTTCGCCACTGCTGGCGGCGCCCTCATTGGCGGAGGCGTCGGCTTCCTCTACGCGGACACCAAGGCGCTCGAGCGCGTGCAGGACCTGAGCGCCAGCAGCAACCTGCGCAAGCAGTACCAGCAGATGTGAGGCACATTCATTGCTCGACGGTTATTGTTGAAAAGGTGGAGCTGACTGAGATGGCGTGTGGTGTGTAGTGAGGTGGAGAAGAAGGCGGCCAAGGCTGCCAAGTAAGCGGAGGACCATGACAACAAGAGCCATGGCCGGATAATTCGAGACAAGAGATTGAGACGAGTCTTTCTATCTGCTGACAGTGCCGAGGAACTACTGTAGGACAACACGATGATCAAAAGCCAGCAAGTCCTATTATAAAAAGGGAAGACGCGCTTCCATATGCACCGCGCAGACCTGCTTCCTACCGCCTCCTTCTCTTTGCTATAATGATCTGCACTTCAACTTCTGGTTATTTTTTCTTGGTCGGCCATCTGCGTGTCGATGGTCGGGGGTTTTCCGGCCGGACCTTGCTCTCCTGGGTCGCTCCGATGCTCTCGAGGGGACCCTCCACTCATTTCGCTCGCTGTCTAGGGCTGCTGGGAGTCCTTGATCGTCTGCTTGAACGAGAACGGGTGGAACTTGTAGCCGTCAGCCTTGTAGAACTTGTTCTGGAACTCCACCCAGTGCAGGCGCAGCGCGTGCAGGAAGCACTCCAGCACATCCATGGCCAGGATGACACCGAACGTCGTGGCTGCGAACACTGCGAAACCGATGAAAATGGCGATGAACGAGTCGCTGTTGATGGTGGACAACATCGTCTTCTCCCAGAACACGGTGGCCAGCTCCGAGTGAGCCAGACTCAGGGCCCACAGACGCAGGTACGATGCCGTGTTCGAGACCATACCCAGCACGAACTCGATGGTTTCAATGCCCTGGTGAATGACCACTTCGCCAAACTCGAACTCGCCGTGGCCACCGCCATGGCCGCCGCTCGAGTTGCCGTGGTGGTGTGACACCAAGCGCTCTTCAGCCTCATCATCGAAGTCCACGTGGTGGCTCACAGGCGGCGCCGTGCGGTCGTTCTGGATCTTCAAGTAAATAGGCTTGATAAACAACATGGCCGGCACAGACACGAACGCCATCATCAGAAGCGTCTGCTGGGTCTCAAGCTGGCCCTCGAAGAGCGGGTCGACAACGTTGCCGGGTGCCAGCGCAATGTTAATAAGGGTGTTCACAAGTGAAGGCGGACGGCAGCCAGTGTGTTCGCCAGCGTAGTTGTACGGGCACACTTCATGCTTCATGCGCTCAGTCCAGTCAATGCTCCACTTCATCACGATCAGCACGATCATGTAGCAGAAGAGCGAGACGGCGAACACAATCTGCGGCACGAACTCGAAGAAAAAGGTCGAGTAGTCACGGAAGTACAGGTTGTTCCAGCCCTTGAGGAGGATACCGAACGTCATCTGGATAATGCCGAAGATAACCGAGATCTTCATCTTGAACGAGTTGAAGAACAGCAGCTCGTTCGAGGACGTCTTCCAAACCGGATCCAGGCCCATAGAGTATACGTTGTCACCGCCAGAGACGTCCGTGGCGTTTACGTACGTCATCTTGCCGTCAATCATGTACTCAGCAATGCACTTTGCCTCACGGTCGTGAGATTCGAGGCAGTCCGGGTACGCGAACTTGGAGCCGAACAGGTTCAACGGCAGCGAGAAGAAATCGTTGTAGATGAGGCCGGCATACATGGCGAAGGCACCCATCATGAACAGCATGTAACGTCCACCGTAAATCGACGCCGTCATTTCGCCCATGCTTCCCGGGTGCTCTAGGCGGCGCTCCGTCAGGATCAGATACAGTCCGAAGAGCAGCACGCAGAAGCCGTGACCAATATCACCGTACATGACACCGAACAGGAACGGGAACGTGACAGCGGTGAACACCGACGGGTTCACCTCGCGGTACCGAGGGCAACCGTACGTTTCCACGAAGGCCTGGAATGCGTCGGTGAACTTATTCGTCTCGAAGTAAGTCGGCGGGACCGGCCAGGGCTTGGCCACGCTGTCCACGAGCGACGGCATCGACTTGTCATCAGCCGCCGTGTGGGCGCGCGTCACAGCACGACGCACGCTGGGCAGCGCCTCCTTGATGACCCAGCCCTCGGCGCGCAGCATGCCACTCACATCAGCACGGAACATGTTGAGCGCGTGGTATGTCGCCTTCTCCTGGAGCACCGACCACTTCCAGGACTCGAGCGTCTCGGCCAGATCGCGGCACAGCAGCACGCAGCTTTCACGGTTGCGGCGCAGGATGTGGCTGCTCTGGTTGAGCTCGCCGGCGTTGCTCTGGATCAGGTGCGCGATCGCAGCGCGGTCGTCCATGGGCGGCAGCGAGTAGAGCCTGGCGTGGAAGGCGTCGCAGATCTTGCGCAGCTTGTTCTCGATGAACGTCGACTGGAAGAAGATGACGAAGGCATGCTTCGTGATCGGCTGGCCCGTGGTCGGGTCGGCCAGCGGCTCCTCGATGGGCGAGAAGCGCGTGAAGCAGTTGCCGCGCGTGGTGCGGAAGATCATCCGCTCGAACTTGAGGCGCTCGTCAGCAGGCACCACCCCCGTCACGTTGCGGAAGCGCAGCGACGCCGTCTCGTCTCCAGCCCCCACTCCGGGGGACGTGTCCACGAAGCTGTAGCCTCCAGACCTCGACGACGTCCTCGAGTTGCGACGCGCCTGCACCTCTGGAACTAAAAAAAAGAAAAAGAAAAGAAAACGTGTCAGCCCCCTCTTCCGACAATGTTGTAGGTCAAAGTGGCTCCTCACTCTCGATCTCGAAGAACTCGCCAGCGCGGGAGATGATTTCCTGCAGCTCCTTGCGCTCGTTGAACTCCCTCGTGAGCTTCTCGTGCATCGAGTTGAGCTGCAGCAGCTCCTGCTCCTTGTCCTCGAGCAGCCGCTCAAGCGTGTCGAGCGCCCTGGCCGCCGTGTCCTGCGAGCCGTAGCGGATGTCCGCCGAGCCGGCCAGGAACTGGTCGATGGAGCCCGCGGGCTTGGGCGAGATGCTGAACTTGGCCAGCTCCAGCTCGAAGTAGCGCAGCTTGCGCTCCATCTCGTCGCAGCGCTTCACGTAGTTGACGTAGCGCCGCTGGAAGGGCGTGAGCTCCGGGTTCAGGTCCGTGAACTCGAGCACGCCCAGGTCGCCCAGCTTCTGCACGCAGTCGTGGGCCGCGTCCTCGTTCACGATGAGGGAGATGTACTCCATCTCGGCGGAGCGGAGCCACTTCATGGCGTCTGTCTGTCTTGCTGTCTATCAGGACGAGTTGGGCGAGTCAGAGGGCGGGGAAGGCACGACGGGGGCCGCGGGGACGAGGCGCGTCGACGGAGCTCTCTCTCTCTCTCTCTCTCGAGCGAGCGAGGGGAAGCGGAAGTGACAGCGACCCGACAGCAGGAGGCTCAGCTTCGCTTAGCTGCTGCCAGTGCGGAACGGCTTTTTATAGCGGAGGGACGAGGGGAGAGATCGCACTTTTCGATTAAGTACGATGATTCTAAAAATAAGATCGCGGCGAAGATCGAGAGTGGGTCAAACCATGATTTCCCAAGAGTTTGGCTGGCAGTTGTGCAACTTGCGATGGAGCGTGCGTGTTCTGTAAAAAGGTGTTGGTCGCAGTATTTGAGCTACTCGCCTTCGTTGCTATTTACCTTTTCCATAGGTTGTCGTGGATGATAAAGAAATGGTAAAACGATGAAGACCTCAATCATGTCCGACTCCCTCGATGAGTACAGCACTTTGAAACCCCTTACTGCATTCAATACAAAAGGCTTGGACTTTGGGCATTCGTCGTTGTATGTATTGAGCCGCTAGGGCGATAAATGTGGTATTGTAGTGTTCGAGTCTCTGATTAGCTCTTCATACTTTCATTATCGGTATTACCTTTGATGAGCGCTTGGTACACTGTCAGGTTGGTAGTCGATGTCGTTTTTGTTGTTGTTGTAGTGGTGGTGGTGGTATGTATGGTTATGCTTGGGGAAGGTATGGACGCCGTACCTAGTGAATGCCACTCCTCTAGTTCATCCTTGCAGTCTCCCACGGATGCGAAGGAACCGTTTCACACAAAGACAACACCCCGCAAGACTCCGGCGTCGACACGGGGTAAAAAGATTGTGTATCGAAGTCGCCATCGTGGTTGCTGATGGCTTGGGCTTTAGGTTGCTATCTAGTTGGGGGTGATGATAGCACGAGATGTTGTTCACGTGCTAAAAGACTGCAGCACACAGTTCCACGTATCCTAGATTGTGTCCTTGTCGGCATTTCTTTCGACCCTCAATACCGTCACCTTTTGTGGAACATCGCCTTCGGCCTGTACCGGGTTAACTGTTTCGATGCAGTCAGCCGGATAAAGCAGTTATCGTTGCGAACACACCAAGTTACACGTTCGTTCAGTGCCAAAGTGTTGACGTTTAAGTGCCTAGTATACTCATCAGGTTACGGACTCGTGACTACTGCAACTTCTAGGCTTAGTTGATTCCTCGGACTCCAGTTTACATCTTGTCGTGGTGCTCTCGACAGCCTTCTCCCTTGCTGAAACTTACTGATCGAAGACATCTACGTACCAGCAGTTGTTGAACTGGCAGACCCGTTCTTGATGACCGTGGTGGTAGTCGACCTTCTCCGAATCGCGCTCCTTGCTCCCGTCAGCCCCCACGATAGTGCTGTTCGATCCAGAGCCATCATCGTCCTGACCGATCTTGCGGGTCTCCGAGCCGACGTCGTTCGCGCCACGTAGAGCTCCGGCGGCGGCAGCATCGACAGAGAAGCAGGCGAAAGCGATGGGAGCAAAAGAGAAGCCGACCGAAGCGCGCATGCTGCGTGTTGAAAGTGTCGAGTGACTTGAGCTTCACGTTGCAGATAGAGAAGTGAAAAGAGGCTTGGCTGTAGTCAGGGGATATGGAACGCATACGAGTTCGATCATCTGAGGCCAATTCGTATTCTAGGTGGCATTTTTCTGGCTTTCATGTTTTTGCGAACACTGCTAATTTGGGTGTTTTCGGGTTAGATACACTGACGAGCGACGCTTCAAAAGCACACGTGAAGATGCCAGCACCACGCTAGTGCTGTCAACGTTTAGCAGAAACCTCTAAACCTCGTAAACGTTTTCGCTGAACCTTAACCCGCCATCTGCAGGTTTAGATGTGGTCCACACAACTGGCTATCTCCTGGCGGATGTTCGACGCGATGATAAATGCGGCAGTGTGATGATGCTAGCGTACGTCTGCGGCAAATGAGGACCTCTTCTCGGTCACGAACAGCGCCCAGCTGGACGAAAACACTTATATATGGTACGGCAGGTGTGCTTTCAATGATTATCGTGGCATGTTGGCACGCCGTCGCTAGTAGTAGAGCCTCGATAGATTGGCGCAGGTAATTTATCAAATGGATCCAACGGCGGAATTTCAACAGTACGGTGATTTTAACCAGGGCGAACCATTAAACCTGCCACTCGACCCCTCCAGCAAGTTGCAGCAGCATGACATTCAGCGAACTTACTCACGTGTGCTTCCGAAGTTGAGTTTTGGTTCAAGCGTCTAGCCTGTAGACTATACTGGTATCAAAGTAATTACAACAATCGCTTTGCTTCCAATTTATCGAGGTAGCTTTCACCGAACCTGACCGCAGGGAGCGGGGGGGGGGGGGGGGGGGGGGGGGGGGGGGGGGGGGGGGGGGGGGGGGGGGGGGGGGGGGGGGGGGGGGGGGGGG
>JAGDFM010000092.1:0-22710 GCA_019155715.1 Phytophthora pseudosyringae | reverse complement strand
CCACCCCCCCACCCCCCCCCCGGGCCCCCCCCCCCCCCCCAAGGCAGCTCTGGAACTCCACTAACCCGTCATTTCTCTCGACTTGTGAGGGATCATCGTGCCACTTTGGATGCACAAAACCTTTATCTGGAAAGCGAGTCCGTTGTAGTGCTTGCCGCAGATAGCTGCACTCGCATTTCCGCGGTAGGCCTCCTGAGCTGCGGTGTACGTGTTGTTTACCTCCAGCGTGCTGTACTCTCCGTTACGGACTTGCGAGCGACAGAGCTTGGACACTTGCCGAGCACCTCCATTAAATCCATCACGATGTCACTCATCCCACCACCGCAGATATCTTGACTGAAGACTGATGCCATACCCCCCGCCACGGGTGCGGTGTGATCACATCGAAAGGGAAGGTGAGGGATTTCCAGTCACAAGTGCTAGTGTCTGGTGACCTGCTGGGGTTCCCGGTGGCCCTGATCGTGGTGTGGTAGTGTGGGTCCCAATGTGAGCCATTTCTGCTGAAACCTCAGCATTGTGTGATTCGGGAACGAGGTTACAATGGTTGCGAACGTCGCCAGTTATCTGACCATGACCGTGTTGGCCACTATGAGACCCCCAGGGCGCAAGAAGGCGCTGCTACAAGGCCAGCCTGCCGAAGCTCGACCATCGGCTGACTGTGGAAGATCGTTTCACATGGATTTTGTATACTATACATTTATTCAGTTATATTGTAGAGCAGTTTAGAGGTTGTTTGCAAACATTCCGCTGCGTTAAGGTTGCCAAGGTTTATTGTGGCTTTCATCCATAACCGATCCAGAGTGCCTGGAAGGGGTTAGGGTTCAAGGAGAGGGTGAAACCTGGCCTGGCAAATCCAGCCATAATGTCGTTTGAATTCGTCAGACCCCGCCACTCGCTCAGTCTTTCAGCCCCTGGGGAGGTTCGTGTAGTTTAGGGCATTCTAACGAGGTCTTAAATATATCAACCGCTTTCATTTTGACGACATACGAGGTTTAGAGGCTCTGCGCTCCGACTTTCAGGATTTTGCAACCATGACATCCCTCCACAAGTACCGTAAAATAACAAATAATGTCCGTCTAAATTCGGTGGTAGCAACATCGTCCGTAACGTGGCTTGGAGCTCGTAAACCAACTCGCTGCAAAATTGATTCGTGGTTGAAGAGGAAGCGATGTGTGGATCAGGACAAATCCCGCTTCAATGCATGGTATGATACATGTATTGCACGTTTCACCATTGTGAATCACAATGGTGATGGAGCTCGCTTGCGTATGTTAGTTCGTCTTCTACCTGCTGTATCGCCGTCGATTCCCCGCCAACGCGCGCTTTCCTGTCTTCTTCGTGATCGACAACAAATGTGAAAAGTTCCTGCGCCAATATCGTTGTCGTGGGAAGTGACCATCGCGTGATTCATACGATACGCGGTACATGTATTTGCCTAACACCTTCACTCACAAGGCGAGGGCTGCAATCGCGTCAACATCTCATGAAAACCACCAACTGCATATTATGCAGTCTTGGCACGGCCACCGCATCATCGGTGTCGGTGCGAACACTGTCGGAGCCTCGTGCGGGGTGATGTGCAGGTTGCACTGCAACCTGCAGGAGGTCCACAATACCGGCCACTCTCGTTTTTGCCCGCCTGCAGGCTGAATGCGCGGCTGTGGTTGGCCCAGATCCCCGAATCCTGCAGGATCTCAACTAAAACCACCACCTCGCAGCTACCACGAGTGATGAGTGGTTGTACTCAGATCTGTCAGAATTGACGCCCCTTGAAGCAAATCTGTCTATCTGCCACAATCCCGCCGCCAATTACCGATTTCAAGTCTATCCACTCCCTGTCCGCAATGACAACAATTTGACACGTACATTGTCGATCGGCCGTATCCTGCTCACTTTGCATTTTTCCCCTCGGATCACAAGTGTGCCACGCGTCTTCCAGCATGACCTCGCCCCCTCTGCGCTGGGGCTTCCTCGGCTGCGGCCGCATCTCGTCGGACTTCGTGAGCGCCATGACGTCCCTGGACAACGTCGTGTTCCAGGCGTGCGCCGCCCGCTCGCTGCCCAGCGCCCAGCAGTTCGCCAAGACCCACGGAGTCCGCAAGGCCTACGACTCATACGAGGCGCTCGTGGCGGACGCCGACGTGGACGTCGTGTACGTTGGCACGCTGCACCCCTGGCACTACGAGCACACGGTGCTGGCGCTGAACCACGGCAAGCACGTGCTGGTGGAGAAGCCCATGGCCATGAACGTCAAGCAGGCGTCCGCCGCCATAGCCCTCGCCCGAGAGAAGAAGCTCTTCCTCATGGAGGGGATGTGGACGCGGTTCTTCCCCGCCGTCCGCCACGTGCGCCAGCTGCTGGCGGACAAGGAGATCGGGGACGTGCACCACGTCCACGCGGCCTTTGGCGTCCAGTTTGAAGCGGACAATGCCCGCATGTGGCACAATGAACTGGGCGGAGGAGGCCTCCTGGACCTTGGCATCTACCCGCTGGCCTTTGCCACAATGGTGCTCGGCGCCAAGCCCGAGAAGGTCACGCAGGCGGGGAAGCTGAACGACGGCGGGGTGGACATTTACAACTCGGTCACGCTCGAGTACAGCGACTCGCGCTTCGCTACCGTCGAGTACACGATGCTGGCCTCGATGGACGAGACGATGACGATTACCGGCAGCAAGGGCCGCATCCACCTGCCGGCGCCCGCCCACACGGCGACGGAGGTGAGAGTGGTCAAGTACCTGGAGGACGGCACGCAGAAGGAGTCCAAGTCGCTGTTCCCGTGGCCGACGCCGGCGGAAGGAGTTGCGTTCAACTACGGCGGCTCGGAGGGGTTCCGCTACGAGGCCGAGGCGGTGATCAAAGCCATCCAGAGCAAGCAGACCGAGATCAGCGAGTACTCGCTCGACGAATCGCTCCAAATTATGACCATCATGGACAAGATTCGCAAGGACATGGGGCTGGTGTACCCCGCGGACTCTCACTAGGATCCATTCTTTTCTCGTTTGCAGCACGCTAGTAGGCATGACTCGAGGTCGTGCTGCGAACGTACAGCTTGGGACTGCCAGTTGTTGTTGTCAATGAATAAAGCTGATCAAGTTGAGATCCCTTTCACGTTAAACTTCAATCGGCTGACAAAGTTGGCAATCCTATAATGCGCAAGATCAGCTTCAACCACGAATCAACGGCCCTTCCTCAACGTCGGCGTTGGAATCCGCCAACTTGGAGTTAAAGCCCATTATTGCTTTTGCTTTGTGTGGAGCACGTGTATTCCTCGATGGGCGCCGACTCGCAAGTTCCGCTCCGCTGGGGCTTCCTCGGTTGCGGCAACATTGCCAACGACTTCGTCAATGCCCTGAAAGGGATGGCAGGCGAAAAGGCGAGGCTTTCGGCTTGCGCCGCTCGATCCGTTGAAAGTGCCGAGAAGTTCGCCAAGACGCACGGTGCGTTCATCGGTGTCGATGTACTTACATTGATGAGTCGCTTATCTTCTTGTACATTTTCCTCACTTGACGCAGGCTTTGCGCGTGCGTACGGATCGTACGAGGAGCTTTGTTCCGACCGAGACGTGGATGTGGTATACATTGCTACAATTCACCTCGTGCACTTTGAACACATCACGCTGGCGCTGAACCATGGCAAACACGTGTTGGTGGAAAAACCCATGACGATGAATGCGAAGCAGTCGGCCACAGTGGTCGACTTGGCCAGGGAGAGGAAATGTTTCCTCATGGAAGGTGTGAACATGGCAAGGGTTGTGTGTGGACGCCAATAGTGGCAGAGCTAACCTCATTTTTTTTCTTGTACTTTTAAACTTTTGCCAGGTGTGTGGACTCGCTGCTTTCCGTTCCTGAAGTACGTCCGCCAACTTCTTGCAGAAGGCCACATTGGTGACGTCCACCACGTCTACGGAGACATTGGCATCCCGTACCTGCGTTCCGAGAACGAAGCGAGCTCCGGTGATGGAGCTCTTCTCGGTATCGGCATCTATCCGCTGTCGTTCGTGACGATGGTTTTCGGCACGAAGCCGCTCAAGATCACTGCGACCGGCAAGGCCAGCTTGGCTGGAGCCGATGTGTTCGGCTCGGCGACACTCGAATTCCCTGGCAACCGATTCGGCACCATCAACTTCACGGCACTAGCCAGTCTGGGCAACTCCGTCACGATCACGGGCAGCAAAGGCAGAATTCACATTCCGTCGCCTGCTCACTGTGCCACCGAGGTCGCCGTCACGCAGTTCCTCGAAGACGGAACGCATCAGACCAAGACGATGCAGTTTCCGTGGCCGACACCTTCGGCCAGCATCGCCACGGCGTTCAACTACCCGGGCTCGGAAGCCCTCGTCTACGAAGCCGAAGCCGTCACCAAGGCAATTGATAGTGGCCACCTGCACTGCGACGAGTACACGCCGGAGGAATCCCTGGCTATTGCGAAACTCATGGACGAGATCCGAGCGGCCATCGGAGTAGTTGACACCACTCTTTGAAACCTTGGGCGATAACGGCCCGTCCGTTTTTGTTATCGATGAGCGAGGGTGGAAAGCTATGAATACGAGTGAGTGTGAATGATCTTAGCGGTTGCATGTCCTCCTTATCATGTCCGGCAGTGACTACCACCTTCCTTCTCTGTGGACGGCCGCGAGCCTCCTGACGTTAAACAGCGAGCCGAAGCATGAACGATTTGCCAGCGCGAGTGTCCGTTCCGGCTTCAGTCGCACGAGATGATACAGGCCTGAGTTTACCAACAAGGACGACATCGCTTGCACGAGTTTCAAGTGTTACCAGCAGCTCTGGGGCGCCTACGATATCCACAAGTCGAGACTTCTCCGACCTCAATAATACCGTACCACAACCTACGGGGAAGAGTACCCCCCAAAGCAAAAATGATGACTTACACTTGGCTGAGGAGGAAGCCGTAAGCGTCTTGAGTCGATGCTTTGAATGGAGAGGACCATCGCTCAAGTACCTCGGACGATATTCGATCGACAAACTGCTCGCTCTCGAGGATTATCAACGTGTTGCGAGTCCACTGCGAGTGTTTGGCGTTCTTTTGCTTACACCAGTGCCGAGTTTGGCGATCGTGGTGCTGCTTGCAGCTATCCCGCTTCAGAGCCCGTTGTTGAGTGTGGAGAAGAATGCGACGTACTTCGTCCAGTCATTCCTCGCCAATGCTGCGATGATTTTCAGCTTGCTTCTTTTCGTCCGGTGCTCGCTCGGGTTACCATTGAAACTCTACTCTCATACGGAGTCAGCACTGGTGTCGGTGCTCACAGCTGTCTGCAACGAGCTCGTGATGCTCGGCGTGGCTGTGTGTTGGCGATTTCCAGTGCCGTTGGACCCTTTTGTTAGGCTACCGACGGGGGTAGCGATTTTTGCGCTCTTCCACTCGCTGATTCTGGGCTCGAGACTCCGTCATCATCGTCAGCAAGCGCTTCATTTTCTTCCGGTGTTGGCGTTGGAGTTCTTCGTGTTAATTCTTTTTCATGTACTGGCAGTAGTGTTCGCGAATGTATCGAGGGGCGTTCAAGCGGGGCTTACAGCAGTATTTCCGGTGCTATTTGCTCTGTTGAAACGAATAACTTGGTGCATAGCCCACCCACTCCAGGATATGAGCACGGATCTCACGCTATGCGTCGTAGTGATCTTTGGATCGCTTCTTCGTATGATCTGCCTTCAGAGTGTACATTCACCAGAAGTGGGAGTGTTGTTGGTACTTCTTGACGCCGTCCATGGGCTGATCGAGACGTGGCTCTACCTAGGACACAAATTCATCGTCGATGGGCGCCAGACCACAGACACTGCTGCCAAAATCGTGGAAGGCGCGTTGTTTCCGAGTGCCATGGCCTCAAATGAAGTTCTGGGAATCGCTAAAGTTAAAACGTTTGTCTTCTTGGGAGATTCACTAAAAGGTGCATCGGTACCTGTCGAGAAGGCGGACCACCAGCAGAAATCGTCTCGACCGGGTTCCAAGAAGCTGAAACAGATGCAGAAGAAGTCCTCTCTACAGCGTATCAACAGCGAGCTGAGCAAGAGGTTTAGTGGCAGCATTGGCGTCATGGATGCAGAGCCCTTCTCAGAAGTAGGGCTTGCTACAGCTCCGATTGCAGAGACCCACGCTCTTCCTTTGGTCTGTATCGACGACGTGGATATCCCACATCGTGAGCACGCAAAGTTGCTATCCCAAGCATTGCAGCTTCTCTTTGCATCGGAGATGCTGATCTTTGCCGAATACTTCGAGCTGGCAGGTGCGGTGGTGTACAGCATCTACTCACTCTCACTGTACCACCTGCCTCACGCTCGCTACAACTTCAGCTTCATGGGGATATCGACGAGCGAGTTTTGGCTTTCCTTCGCCAGCACGGCGATCTACGCACTCTTCAAGCTGATTTCACTGCTGGCGGTGTTTGCTCTCGTCCAGACGAAGTACGGGATCTCGACGCTCTACCAACTTGCCTTCGTGCTTGAAAAGTACTGGATGAGCGTACAGGGTAAACTGCTCTCAGCACTACTGTTCACCTTCATTCTCAACACGGTTCACCACGGTAAGTCTACTGAGTTTGGCACTAGGAGATGTTGATCCAGCAGCTTGCTGAGACTGTACACTGTTGACATAGGGATGGACTCATCGCTGAAGTTCGACTGGGAAAACATATTGAGCGGCACATCCGGTTGATTATCACCTGTTTTCAAGCTCAACGTGGTTGATGACACCAGCTCTGCTTTCGGCCGTGATGTACGCATAAGATGTCACCGAACCATATTACTTTTTGGGCACTCTATGCAGTGGAACTGTGATATCCTATAGCCCTGAAACCAGAAAATACCCTGGTGGTCGTGAGCCGCGACCGAAGCAATGGAACTCCACTCAGCATTTTCCCCTGAAGTCCGCAGACTTTGTGCTTCAGCACGACCAAGTGGGTCTTCATCGTGACAATTTGGGTTGCCGTCTTCTCCACCATTTCGTCTGGGTAAGACCCGCGAATGCTACGAGGGTCCGTGGTTCTACACAAAACGAACTCGTCGTCAAATGCAACAGCAGACCAGAGCTCATCTCATGACCGACTCACATCCTCTCCGCTGGGGCTTCCTCGGCTGCGGCCGGATCTCCCACGCCTTTGCTGGAGCCATCAAGCCCCTGAAAACAGTATTATTCCAGGCCTGTGCGGCGCGATCGCTAGAAAATGCACAAAACTTCGCCAGCGAACATGGTAAGCGTTGCTTGCCATTCGGTTGGCTGCGTGCCTGAGCTCGTAGTGACCGTGATATCTGCTGTCAACAGGTGTTGCCCGCGCCTACGACTCGTACGAGGCCCTGTGCTCTGACCCGGAGGTTGACGTCGTGTACATCGGCACTCTTCATCCGTGGCATTGCGAGTACGCGACGATGGCTTTGAATCATGGCAAACATGTTCTTGTCGAGAAGCCCATGGCAATGAACGCAAAGCAGGCAGCTTCGTTGATTGCATTGGCGAGGGAGAAGCGGCTCTTCCTCGTGGAAGGCATGTGGACGCGGTTCTTCCCGAGCATTCGCTTCGTCCGCAAGCTACTGGAGGCCCACGAGATTGGCGAAGTCCGACACGTTCACGCCGAAATTGGGTATCCATTCCCGAAGGACGAACTGCGCCTTTGGAAGAACGAGCTGGGCGGAGGAGGTTTGCTTGACATTGGCATCTACCCGCTTGCCTTCGTGGCGATGGTGTTTGGCACGAGGCCTGAAAAAGTGACTTCAGCCGGTACACTCAACGATGGGGGAGTGGATGTCCACAACTCGGTGACGCTGCTCTACAGCGATGAGCGCTTCGCCACGATTGAGTACTCGATGCTGGCGCAGCTAAGTGAGACCGTCGTCATCTCGGGAACAACTGGCCGCATTCACATCCATACGCCGGCTCATCTTGCAACGGAGGTCTCAGTCGTCCGGAGCGTCGAGCCCGGCAAAGAACAAGCCAAGACGACGCAGTTCCTGTGGCCCAAGCCGGACGTCGGATACTCTGGTTTCTTGTACGAAGGCGAAGCGGTCACGAAGGCCATCCAGGCCAAGCAACTTGAAGCTGAAGAGTACTCGCTGGACGAGTCGCTCGGAATCATGACCATCATGGACAAGATCCGCAAGGACATTGGCCTGGTCTACCCGGCCGACGCCAACTAGGACAGGAACTAGGAGCTTTTGACGTGGAGATGGTCAATCAGTGCACGCGTAAGCGCAAAAGTTCAACCACAATCCATCCGTTAAGCAATCCAAGTGAAGAATAGTTGGCGTGTAGGATAAACTTGCTGGCAGGACGTCATTCTCCTTTTCGTCGCGCCTGACACACGCATGACCATGGCCAGTACCAGCACTTCTCCTCTGCGCTGGGGCATTCTCGGCTGCGGCCGCATCTCCCACACGTTCGCCAGCAATGCGAAACCACTCCAGACCGCCGTCTTCCACGCTTGTGCAGCTCGCTCGCTGGATGCGGCTGAGGAGTTTGCCAGGAAGCACGGTACGTCGTTGGGTCTGGTGTAAGTAGATCACCGAGAGAGTAACCAAGGAGGATATTGGCTCTCGCAGACATCCCTCACGCGTACGACTCGTACGAGGCGTTGTGCTCCGACCCCGAGATCGACGTGGTGTACATCGGCACGATCCATCCGACGCACTGTAAGCTCGCACTGTTGGCTCTGAGCCATGGCAAGCACGTGCTGGCGGAGAAACCTATGGCCATGAACGCGAAGGAGGCAGAGGCCGTCATCACGCTCGCGCAGGAGAAACAGCTCTTCTTTGTGGAGGGCATGTGGGCGCGCTTCTTCCCAGCAGTTCGCCATGTGCGTCAACTGATCGGCGACGGCGCTATCGGCGACGTACACCACGTGCACTCGGCCTTCGGTGTGGCGTTCAAAGCCGACAACGACCGCATCTGGAAGAAGGAGCTCGGCGGCGGCGGCTTGCTGGACATCGGCGTCTACGTCCTGGCGACTGCCACGATGGTGTTCGGGTACGAGCCTGAGAAGGTGACGTCGGCCGGAAAGCTCAACGACGAGGGCGTGGACGTGTACAGCTCCGTCACGCTCGAGTACAGCGACCAGCGCTTTGCCACATTGGAGTACTCGACGCTCGCGCGGATCAGAGAGACCGTGACCATCAGCGGCACCAAAGGACGGATCGTCATCCAGCCGCCGGCACATGCAACGATGGAGATCTCGGTAGTCACGTACGACGATCACGGCAAGGAGACGGACAAGACGTTGCGGTTCCCGTGGCCCACCCCAAGCGACCACCATTCCGGTTTCCTCTATGAGGCCGAGGCCGTCACGGAGGCCATCCGCAGTAACCGGATCGAGTGCAGCGAGTACTCGCACGCCGAGTCGCTGGGCATCATGAAGATCATAGACAAGATCCGCCGCGACCTTGGACTCGTATACGCCGCCGACGACGCTCCGTAGGCGTCAGCCGTTCCAACGCAGTAGGGATTGTTCGTCTGCAGCACCAACTTGTACTGCGGTCATCCCCGTTTCTTCGGTCTCTGGCTCGATCTTCGTGACGCCGTCGATTGCAATTTCCTATAGTACGGGTGAGTAGTCCTCCAATCGTAGGCAACACGTCTATCCGAATTCCCCGCTCGGAGTCGCGTACACCAAGAAGATTACCACCATCCACAGGCTTCACCGGGACATGCTCCGGCGGATACGTCTTGCCACTCCCCTCCTGCAGCTCCTAGTTTGTGACGCCTCCGGGCTCGGAGCGAGATACGTCGCTGCCACTCTCGACACAGTCAACCGGCCGCAGCATCACGTTAAGCCTCGCGCTGCAACTCCACCGACTCGTACGTCGACCTGCATCGAAAGCGGTCGTCCACAAGAATCGCTGGGACCGGCGCGTCACATGGCTGCATGACGCACTTGAACACGTCGCACATAGTCGGTGCCACAACCGCCCATGTATGCGCAAACGCCCATCCAAGCCGATCGTCAACCTTTACAACGACTTCAACGGGGTATCAATAATCTCGCACGCTCAAATGCAGCACAGTATCTAAACCACTTTCCACACTAAAAACAGAAACGATAACCAGTATCGAGTATCTCAAGCACGCCCATCCCTCCGTCCTTCCTTCCTTATGCGAACGCACCACCGGACTGGTAGTAAGTAGCTCCCCATTCCGCGACTTGCGTCCAAGGCACCCGACGCACAACGCCCGCCATGGCCTCCGCCGCGCCCCCCATGAACGTGATCGAGAAGATCCTGTGCCAACACGCCGTGGGGCTGTCCCAGCCGTCCGTGCGCGTGGGCGACGTGCTGTGCGTCAAGGCGGACTGGACCATCGCCAGCGAGCTCACGTTCCAGGCCATGGACACGATGCACGCGGCCATCGGGCGCCCCCCGCTGCACCGGCCCGACCGCTTCTGGCTGGCGCTGGACCACACCGTGGACCCGCGCGTGAACCACCTGCCCAAGCAGAAGGCGCTCATCGACATGTCCACCAACTTTGCCAAGACCCACGGCCTCACGGACTTCCAGCCCGCCAACACCACCATCATGCACACCGAGTTCGCGCGCAAGCGCGCGCAGCCAGGCCAGATCGTCATCGGCGCCGACAGCCACACGTGCAGTGCCGGTGGCATGGGCGCGTTCGCCGCCGGCCTCGGAGCGGGCGACGTTGTCATGCCGCTCGTCACGGGCCAGACGTGGTTCAAGGTGCCCGAGGTGTGCTACATCGAGTTCGTGGGCGCGCCGCGCTTCGGCATCGGCGGCAAGGACGTGATCCTGCACATCCTCGGAGAGCTCAAGCGCAACACGGTCGCCTTCGAGCGCGCCGTGTACTACGGCGGCTCCGGCCTCAAGTACCTCTCGGACGACGCCCGCTTCGCCGTCGCCAACATGAGCACGGAATTCGGAGGCATCGCCGGTGTGTTCCAGGCGGACGCAATCACCCAGCGCGTGCTCGAGGGGCGCGAGTCGCACTTCGATGAAGCGCTGTTCTTCGAGCCCGACGAGGGGTGCAGCTACGCGGCGCACCACGTGATCAACCTGGCCGACGTCAAGCCGCTCATTGCCCTCTACCCGTCGCCGGACAACTGCGTTGGTGTCCAGGAGAAGCTCGGCATGGAGCTGGACGGATGCTTCATTGGCGCGTGCACTACCACGCAGGAGGATTTGATCCTGGGCGCCATGGTGCTGCAGCAGGCCATGCTGGAGGGCAAGCGCCCCTCGGGCAAGGGCAAGCGCCGTGTCACCCCCGGCAGTCTGGAGATCGTTGCCCGGCTCAAGGAGCTGGGTCTGGTCCGCATCTACGAGGAGGCCGGCTTCACGGTTGGCGTGCCCAGCTGCAGCTTCTGCGTCGGCATTGGCGCCGATGTGGCTGGCGAGGGCGAGGTGTGGCTCTCCAGCCAGAACCGCAACTTCCGCAACCGGATGGGCAGGGGCTCCATCGGTAACCTGAGTTCGGCTGCTGTGGTGGCCGCCTCCAGCTTCGACATGGAGGTGGTGGACCCGCTGCCGTACCTGGACAAGATCAACAAGGACGACTTCGACCGCTACCGCGACTGGGTGGAGCCGGACGCGTCCACGCCGTCGCCGGCCAAGACGACCAAGTCGTACACGGTGACCGAGCCCAAGCCGGTGCTGGCCTCGGGCAATGACGAGGAGAACGTCCAGCAGGCCAAGGAGCAGGCCGCTGTTGCTGAGCTCGAGGCCGCGCTGCCGCCCAAGTTCAGCGGCAAGGTGCAGAAGTTCGGCGACAACATCGACACGGACGCCGTGATCCCGGCGCAGTTCATGGGCCTGAACAAGTCGTCACCCCTGTGGCCCGCGGAGTGCGAGACGGAGCTGGACGTGCTGGCAGCCAAGTCATTCGCGTACGTGCGCCCCGAGTTCCCGCAGAAGGTCAAGGATGGCTTCAACATCATTGTGGCCGGCACGGCGTTCGGCAGTGGCTCGTCTCGTGAGGAGGCCGCCATCTGCCTCAAGGCGGTGGGCGTCCAGGCCGTGATTGCCAAGTCGTTCGCGTACATCTACGCTCGCAACCAGCCCAACAACGCTCTGCTCGGCATTGTCGTGACGGACGAGAAGTTCCACGAGCTGGCGGCCGAGGGCGAGGACGTGACGGTGGACCTGCGCAACCGAGTGGTTAGCGTCAAGGACCACCAGGTGGCGTTCTCGCTGACGCAGCTCGAAGAGGCGTTCCTCAACGGTGGCGGCCTCAAGACCCTGTTCAAGCAGCACAAGGCCGACCTGTTCCGTGCCGCCATGCGTGGCAAGGCCCCCGACGTGATTTCTTCGGGCGGTGTTGGCTGCGGCGAGAGCTGCGGGGACGAGGCGGCGCCCACTCCGTCGTGGTAGTGCAGTGCAATTGACTCTAGGTAGGATATGTGCACAAACAAATCGATAAATCAAAAGCTACATGCGTGTTTCTTCATGATCAGAGCTGCTTCAACTATCCGTATCCGATAGGATACTCGCTTAGCGATTCAAATATTTAGGACAGATCTTCTCGAAAAGGCGCGAGTCTTGTCATTTCGTTTGCCATTTCGTTTTGGCATTTCGCTTGCCAGGGCCCGGGCAGACATCATGTTTCAGGACGTGACACTGGGCAGTGCACGCTTTAAGGCCAAACGGACCAAACAGGCGGCAGAGGTTTGTACTCAAACAGTGGAAATCGAGGTGTTCGATTGCGAGGCCCAGACGCAGAACGAGATCGTCTCGAGCTCCACGCAAACGGGTCAAACGCAACAGCCACCGACCAAAGGCAAAGGCAAAGACGCCGCCGCCGACACACAAGAGGAAGACCAACGACGGGTAGCTGAGTGTCTGCAGATGGTCGGAGGTCTCATGCTTCGAGAAATGGCCAAGAACGGAACCACCAGCTCGTGTTTCAGTGGTGAAAGAATCTTTTTGCTGCTCTTCCACGATCTTCTGGCGCTAACGTTTGTTTCATGTTGATGCAGGTCTTGAACGACACCTGGAGGAGTCGGAGGAGAAGGATATCACGAAACTCTTCCGGTTGCAGTTTGACTATGATACGTACTTCCAGCCACAGCAAGGCACTGGGCCGACAAATAGTACTGGACCTCCATCTTCCTTGAGGCTGTCGTGCACTGGTGTGTCGTGGAACGCGACGGGGTCCGTCATTGCCGTAGCGTACGGACGCTTTGATCACTCGGGCTGGTGTAACTACCGATCGGCGCTCTGTCTGTGGAACGTCTTCCAGAGCGATCTCAACCAGCTAAAGCCCTCACTGGTGCTTGAAACCTCGGTTGGTCCATGACCCTGTCTTGGATTCTACATGTAGTTCACTTGCCAATACTGATACTTCGGTATTAACTTGTGACCTGCGTTTCACAGAGCGGACTCATGTGCGTGGCCTTCCACCCGCAAAACCCGTCCGTCGTCGCCGCTGGTTCCTTCAACGGAGAAGTGTTCGTGTGGGATATGGAACCAGCCGAGTACAAGTTCTACTCGTCGGGCATCGGAGATTACTTCCACCGCGAGCCCGTCACCAAGGTTGCCTGGGTCTACGACATTCAGACGGCTGATTACAACGTAAGAGCCGTCTCTACGTTTGCCCCGCTCCAACTCTATCACTGGTTCGCTTAACAATTTGAGATGCTTGCAACTTGTACCTTGTCACCTGTCATTGCAGATCGCAAGTGTTAGCGGAGATGGTAAAATCCTCTTCTGGCGAGTCAAAGATAAACTTGCATTCCCCGTTGAAGGGTACGTCATGCACCTACCACAAGGAATTGGCGCCATCGGTGGTAAAAGCACCAACGACGAAACACGCGCGCCAGTGATCGGCGGTAAGGCGCTCGCCTTCAGTAGTACCGACAAGGCCAGCCGCGCCTTCGTCGTTGGGTCTGAGGGCGGGGTCGTCGCTCGATGCTTCGCCAAAACTGCTTCAAATGTCCGCTCGTCGGACTTCAAGGGCGAGAAGAAGTGGACAGCCACAGCGGCGCGACTTGTGAGCAAACTCCCAGTGTCAAAAATTCCCGCTGCACGTCGGCAAGTGGAAGCGTACGCGTCCGCCAAGCGCAGCAAGGAAGTGACGCTTGCCACAGTGTACGAAGCCAGGTTGGACCCGGCAACGGTATTCCCGAGCGCGATGGACTTCGTGTTTGAGCCCCACACCGCCCCCGTATACGACGCGAGCTTCTCACCCTTCCGAAAGAGTATATTCCTCACCGCATCTGCAGATGGAACCACACGTGTGTACTCAACGATGCAGCGTGAGCTGCTGCTTTCGTTGGAGGTATCCCCGTCCTCAGCGTACCTCTACGCTGCTGAATGGTCCCGCACGCGTCCGATGGTGTTTGCTGCAGCCAGTGAAGACGGCAACGTCTACGTCTTCGACCTGAAAGTCGACCGGGTTAGCCCAGTGCTGGTTCTGAGCGGCAAAGACCCAGCGACTGGACCTGCTTCAGGATCAACCACTGAGTCGTCGACGAAAGGATCCGCAGCAAACGCAACAGCAGGCCCAAAGACAGGAGTCGCAGCACCAGTGTTTGCCCTCGACTTCAACCCCCGCCAACGCAATTTTCTCGCCGCCGGAGACTCTGCAGGTGTCGTGCACATCTGGAAGCTCTCTTGGCAGCTCGCTAACTTCCAAACGGGTGAAGGTGAGCTTCTAGAAGCCCTCGAGCTCACTAGCTAGGCTTCAAATTCAACAACAAGACCATAAATCAAAAACAACCCATCCGTGTCAAAAGTATTCGTACCACGTATTAAGTTGCGCTCTACGCATTTTTTTTTTTCTGTCTGCTTTCGACTGCGCGAGATTTTTGGCGCTGCTGTAAGTCGCTCTTTGTTTTTTTACTTGCGTCCAAGGTCCTTGGCCGTGCGGTGCGCATGCAAACTCCACTCCATCTTCGTCTGGGTCACTACACCAAACAAAAGTAAAAAAAAGGTAAACGACCGCACTACCCAGATAACAAGAAACAAGACAGCGTACCGGGCATCACGCGACGCATTTCCTTGAAGGTCTCCTCGGACATGTTGATGTACATGTCTTCGAGGTTGGCCTGCAGATCGTCCTCTGCCTCCTTCATGACGCGCAGGACGGCGTCACCCAGACCTCCAGACCGCTGAATTGTGATCTCCTCTTCAACATCTTTGGAGCTCTGCAGCTGCAAGTTGCCGTTCTCGAAGTAGTGCACGTGCAACTGGATGGTGCCCTTGACCTTGGCCGGGTTGGCCGTCAGATCCACCTCCCACCGACTCTTCCAGCGTCCGCCCCAGAAGTTGCGCAAGTTGATACGCTCCGTGCACAGGTTCACCACCAGCTTCGTGTCCACGACGTACACACCCGCAGTACCTCTTTCAACATCACAATACAAAAATATCAAACACGTCACAGACCCTTCCAGTATCACCTCTTCACTGAAGTACTTATCACTTTACCCGTGCATGTACTCGAACTGCAGGTATGACTGCAGCGTCTTCTGCACCTCCTGGCTGCACATAACAACGTCAGTCAAAGGTCCTCTCACAACTAACTTTACAAAACAAAGGTAAACAAGCTCCCCACCGCTCCTTCTCGAAGTCCGTGACTCTGTCCTCAGGCAACTCCGCCACATCTTCTGGCACGACCTGCTGCTTGATGTGGTCGAAGCCCAGCACGCGGTTGCCGATGGGGTCCACGTAGTGCGCCGCGTCCACCTCCCCCTCCTCGCAGATCAAGATCTGTGATACAGAGTATCATATCACAGGCGTCAGAGTCTTCCATGTGATATCCCTCCGTCTCCTTTATATAGCGATGGGTATTGATTTGACTCGCCTTGTAGTCGGCGTCCGGGACGTCCACGGGCACGCAGTTCTTGACGTTGTAGGCGTGCAGCGCGCCCCGCAGCGCCGCGTCGGGCAGCACGCGCGCCGGCACGAGCTTGGCCACGTCGCGCAGCACCTCGTGGACCTGGCCGGGCGGGCTGGCCAGCAGGAATTGCTGCGCGATCTGCAGCTTCTCCTCGTCCGCGGCTTCCTCGTACGCCCACTCCTCCGCCATGCTGATCTGGCGAACAATACCATCACTCCCTTGATAATGCGTAGCCCTCCGACCTCTGATTGGCTGATAATCTTGTTCGTGTAAACTGATACTGGGCCAAGAAGGTTATAATAAATAAAGATGGAGACGCCGAGCGTGCGCGTGCTGGTCGTCGGGGACTCGGGCGTGGGGAAGACGGCGCTGCTGCGCTCCATCTGCCGCCTGTATTCGCCTGGGAAGGACAAGCCCCCCACCTTGTGGACCACTGGGTGTGACGTGCACGTGCTGCTCCAGTCGCTGGGGCCTGCGGGTCGAGAGGTTTTCGTGGAATTCCTGGACGTGGGGGGTCATCGCAAGTACGAGCTCAGCCGCGGGGCCTTCTACCACGACGTGCACGGGGTCATGTTCGTGCATGACTTGAGCAACGTCAAGAGTGGGGAGCACCTGCGCCATTGGAGCAGGGAGTTGAGCACCATGCAGAGACTCAAGGGCTGCGTGGTGCCGGCCACGGGCAAGGATCACGACTTCCCGACGCTGCATGAGCTGCCGAAACTCGTGGTCGGCAACAAGAAAGACCTCTTGCCGAGGAGCGGCAGACCGCAATCGACGGGGCCAATGGGGTCCCCGGAGTTCAGGACAGTGGCGTGCATTGAGTCGGTGAGTTGCAGCTCTACGTGTGGATTGGCGGGAGCTGTCGTGCTGACGTTTGTGTTGCTGTTGCAGAGTGCTAAACCGCTGTCGATGGAGCCGAGTGGAGCTTTTGATACTTTTCTGCAGCAGACGGTGGCCTTTGCCAATCGAGGGGACGGCGGGAGCAGCTACAGCAGCTTCAACAGCAACAGTACCGGTCTACGGCAGACAGCGAGCAGAGCAGTTGGAGCAGATGATGGCTCCGGACTTGATGCAGGACTTAGCAGCGTGACTGCGGCGTTGCCGCCGCTGTCGACAGGCTCGGGCAGCGCACGCTCACGATGGTGGTAAACAGTGAAGCCACCGCTGCGATCGTTCAAAACTAGAGTAACATTATATACGGCAATCGCTACTATGATACGACTGGGGCCAGACTCGGCCTTGAGCGCGAGACGACGAGTGCCGTGAGGTGTTGCGCTGTGGGCTCTCCAGACTGTGTCCCCCCCCCGCGGCGAAGGCCTTCTTCCCGTTGACGGCCCCATCTCCAGCTCAAAATTCGACGGAGCCGCGGCTGTTGAAAGATACGTTGTCCCCCCGTGCCGGTTTTCCCGGCGTTGCTGCGCTGCCACTGCTGTTTTGCCTCTTGAGAGTGCGGCCGCCGGGGCCGAAGCTCTCGGCGTCTTCAAACTGACCGTGCGAGTAGTCGCTGCCAATGGACCGACTGGAGCCGTGGGTGAGGGTGGCTCCAAGCTCCGTGGACTTGGCGCTCTCGAACGCCTCGGGGTCGAAGGTCTCGTAGCTCCGGCCACTCTCCAGCGAATCCGACGGAGACGAGAACGGCGACGACGACACCGCTAACGAGGTCGGGGACAGCACGCTACCCACCACCAGTCCGGAGCGTCGCGCCGAGCCCGAAGCGTACGACTCCTGCGCCGTCAGAGCCCTAGGCATCTGAATAGTGCTCAACGCACCCCCCGTTCTAGCCGACGAGTCAGGGAGGTCCGTCGGCCCGACACTGATACGGGAGTGCACCATGTCGTTCGAGTCCGCCGTTCGCAGGGCGTCGATACGAGACTGCAAGGTGCCCCCCGAACCTCCTGATCCAGCACTGGCCCTGGCCTCCGACGGACTGGGCGGTGCACGGGTGTATCTCGGCACCACAACGGGCGCCGGGATCTGCTGTTCGCCGTTGGGCGCGGTCTGCAGCCTCACGCCGTTTTTCCTGTTGGCCTTCGTGCTCCTGGACGCGGACGGAGACGTGACCGACACAAAGGGCACGCCGTCGGGGCCCCCGCCCGTCGGGTACGGGTCGTCGTAGCGCATGCTGTCCGGGTAGGTCGCGCTCGAGTGCGGCTCGTAGCCGAAGCTGCTGGAGCTGAGCCGGGGCGCGTTGGCTTCGTAGCCGTGACTGAGCGGGCTGCTACTGTGGGCCCCACGGTTGAACCACTTGGCCGGGGCCTGGTACCGCTCCTGGTCCGGCGCCTGGCCCGCTGCTTGGTACTGCGGAGCCTGTTGCCGCTGAGGCGGGTACGGCTTAGCGAACTGCTCGTTGTGCAGCTGCGACGGGTTCTCGCGGTAGCCGTTGGCGGCCACCTGCGGCCCGAGGTTCTTGCGGTTGGGCGGCGGCGCCAGGGGCACGGCCGTGACCTGCTTCGAGTAGCCGTAGGCCGGCGGCTGGTAGCCGTTGGCCGAGCCGTTGTTCAGGTTGACGGCCTGTTGCGCCTGCTGGTAGCGCTGCTGCTGCTGCTGCTCGGCGCGCTCGCGCTCCTGCGTGAGGCGCTGGCGGGCCTGCACGGACGCGAGCGCCTCCTCGTGGCCCTTGCGCTTGGCGCGCTGCATGCAGACGCAGCAGCAGACCAGCAGCAGCAGGATGAGCAGCGCCACGCAGCCGATGGCCACCCACCAGATCCAGTCGTCCCAGCCGAACGCGCCTTTGAACACGGATTGCCCGCTCGCCATGGCCGCGGAGGAGCAGGAGGAAGTGTGCCGCCGCGGACGAGAGAGCCTCGCTGCTGCCACAGGAGGGAGAGTGCGGAGCGGCACGGGAAAGGAAGAGTGGCTGCATACCTTCGACCTTCTGTTCGCGACATGACAGAGAATCCATTTGGGTACGGCGCAGACCCCATTTTATCACAAAAAAGATCAATCAAGCCCACTGGAGACTCCAGATTGAATAGCGAGAGACCCATTTTGCAGGCCTTTTTAAAGGAAATACAGTTTTTTTTTCAGGCAGCCAGTTGGTACAAGAGCGGCGATGAAAGCCGGCGCCAAGGCGCACTTGTAACGCCGTTCGGCGCGCGGTGAACCAGGCAACGCCAGCACAGAGCGGAGGAAAACCTGCTGCCGGCACTGCTGACTTTGCCGTCGCCGTCGGTCAGAGATGGTGCGTCGCCAGCCACAATGCCGAACAATCAAGGCTCCTTGAGGGAGAACGGGCCGGAAATCTAGCGGCGGATCCAGCAAGAAACGACTGCACCGATAGTGCAAAACGTGTGGCTCGCGCGCAACGAGGCACTTCAACGCGCAGGCAATAGAGACCCTGAACTAGTGGCTCGTCCTGCTGTTGCGCGGCAAAAAAATACAGCCTGCAAACTAACAGGCAACAGGACTCGCACTTAGCGGGGTTGCCCGTCCGCAACCTTTAGCGATCTTCTGCGGAAAAGATATGCCGATGGTCATCAGTGCCACAAATGGCTGGAGACGCCGACCGGGACGCGGTGCTGGCATTCCTGCTGGGCTCGACACCGTCGCTGGACGCGGGCGCTTCATCCACAGCCGAGTCGGTTGAAGCTATTGAAGCGGTGGACGACCCGCCGGCGCTAGAGCCTGTGACGGACAGCGACGTGGAGCCGGAGACCGACGTTAGCGCTGCGAGTGCAACGGCGGAGGGCGCCGCCAGCAGCAACAACAGCGACTGGGACGCCATCACGTCGGGCGAGTCCGAGGACGAAACGCCGTCGGAGCGGCAGGTCACAGCTCCGATTGCTGCAGAGACCCAGCAGACTGAAGAGCAGGAGGAGGCCCCACCAGCGGAGCAGAGTGCGACGGTGAGTTGCAAGGAAGACCCAGGCGCGGAAAGCTGCATGGGGGTCAAGGCCAACCACGTCGCGGAGGCGGAGCACGAGGACGACTGTGTTGCCCCCACGGATGCAGATTCAGATGACTATGCGCAACAGGAAGAGAAGGTTCTGCCAAAGAAGGAGACAAAGCGGAACGCGCTGAGAGGACAGAGCCCCAGAGTTGTGGCAAAGCCGGCGAAGACACCCAAAGCGAGTCTAGAATTGACTGGAAATGAAGCAGGCACGGCTGTCGCCCCGGTGGCGACGAGCAAGGGTCTGTCGACGCTGAAGCGAGATGGTAGCGAGCCGACGATGGGAGAGTTCCTATTTGTCGGCTGCGTTGTCACGGTGCTAGTCGCGTACCTCGCTGCGTGCGTGTACAGCTTCTTCCACCCGATGGTGCTGCCTTTACCAGACTTCGAGGAACTGTACTCAGCGTATGACATCTCGAATGTTTCCGTACACATCGTGAACCCGGTGGAGAACGCGCAGATCACCCCCCAGGGCATTTCATTCGAGTGGCAGCTTGCGAACTTCCCCACTGAGGCGCTGCATCTGTATGGAGCGGAGGTGTTTCGGTACCAAGTATCCCTGGACGACGAGGTGATCACGTCGGAAGTCGGATTTCTGGCACTTACGGGCGAGGACAGCGGTGCGGAGGCTCTCAATCGCACGGTGCGCTTTCCGATTCCACTCCGAAAATTCACTCGCGACGACAATCGCGAGGGTAGTGACCTGTTCAAGCTTCATCTCAAAGTTACCATTCCCATCCCTGGACTGATCGAAGAGCTCCAGACGTACGAGCAAGACGTCTACGTCCACAAGCCAGCCGCCCCCTCCGCAGAGGATGGAGTGCACCTGACGCTTACATCGCCTTTGGACGGTGCGACCTTCGAACAGAATCACGCTATTGTCCTGGAGTACACCGCGGTGAATGTACGCAACATGGAAGTGCTACTTGACGACAATGTCTACCTGAGGAAGACCCACGTGAACGATGGTAATATGTTGCTGCGTGGAATGGGTGTGGGCCCCCACACGTTTGAAGTGCGAGCTGTGGGCGAGCGGGATGAGGTTGTTGCGTCCAGTGCAGTGCACATAGAGATTATCGAGAGCGTGGAGACCAAGGCGGCTTGAGGGGATGCAGCGCGTGATATGCGCTATGGAAATGGCGTGCAATCGATGTTTTTCTTTGTAGCACAGTGTGTCATAGAGCGAATGTGAGTTGCGTTTTGCGGCAGGCAACACGCAGTAAGGAGATGACGACTGTCATCATGACACCGTTACCGCCAAAAAGGATCATTCAGGACCCTGCACTGCACCACGACAACATCAAACCGCCAGGTCGTGATGTGGGGAAAGAAATGGATTGTAACGCAAAAGCGCTTCGCAGCGGAGGGCGAGGGGCTCTTCTCTAGCCTCGCCCGTCCAGGCCGGCGCGCTTTTTACTGCCAGACCTTCTTGGGCTTCCAGTGGAAGTTCTCGTACAGACGCAGCAGGTTGCGCTCCAGCATGGCCACTGTGACCTTGCCCACGAGCGGCACGTACTGCACGCCCTTGATCTTGAGCAGCTCGGCCTCGTCCACGTTCTTGAAGGACGCCACGTTGATGATCACCGTGTCCTCGCTCACCCACTCGAGCGGCAGCTTGTAGCTCTTCACGGGCACCCCGGTGATGATGACGCGGGACTTCTTGCACGCCGTCTCCTGCGTCTCCTCGCTCGGGATGAGCTTGCCGCGCCGGAACAGGTACAGCGAGTCGATGTCGGCGCTGTACACGTCGGCGCCGTCGTTGGCCAGCATGGCCGCCAGCGGGCGGCCCACGATGTCGCTGCGGTTGATCACCGTAATGTTGACGCCGGCCAGGTGGTCCCCGTCCGGCTTGGACTTATCGTAGACGCCGATGTGCTCGAGGATCTTGACGATGGCGAGCGGCGTGCAGGGCAGCACGCACTTCTGCGTCTGCGCGTCGTCCACGTAGCGGATGTTGCGGTACAAGTTACCGCGGTAGAACTGGCACAGGCCCTCCACGTCCTTCTTGATGCTGATGCTGTCGCGCAGGAAGTCGTCCATGGAGCCGCCGTAGAAGCTCGGGAAGGCGCCGAAGCACGGGTAGTACACGAGGATGCCGTGCACGTCCGGGTCGCGGTTGGCCTGCTCGAGCGCCTCCAGCAGCGCGTCCTTGGGCACCTCGCGCAGCTCGTAGCGGATGCCGTCGCGCGCGCAGGCCTTGCCCGTCCACTCGGCGTACTTCTTGGCGGCCGGGTCGCCGTGGGCCAGCAGCCCCACGAGCTTGGGGCCCACGCCGCCCATGTCGTGCTCGATGTACTGGCGCACGGCCAGACTGAAGGGCTCGGCGATGGTCGAGGCGTTCAGCTTCGCGCCCGCGGCGGGAGCGGCGTCGGTCATGGCGGTGGCGGCTTCGGCGGGTTTGCGGACTGACAATGCCGTCGCACGCCTTCAAGCACCGCCGGCCTCCGCCAGCCAGCGGAAACGGATGTACCAGCGAACTGGTACGTATTGGTGTGCACCACACATACACATCGATGAAGCAGCTTCACTCGATACTTGAACGGAACGACAATACAAGTGCTGATGTGTATAAATTATAGGCGAGCGTGGTTATCGCTTCTTGGCGTGCTTTGTCTTGTGTGAAGTCGGCAGTGCGCGCGTGCTGCTTGAAAATACCAAGGAGTCTTGCCGTGAATTCGTAGTATAAAAGCACCTCGCAGTTTGCAGCAGTGGTGGGTTTGCCGGCCCGAGCGGACCCGCCGCAAACTACGCTGTCAACGCACGGGACTGCGTAGCTGGCACCTTGCTGCTGCTGATCGGCTTTGCGTCCTCGGCCCATTCCTGTCATAGTCGCAACATCGTATCATTAGCCTCCAGTACTCTTACGGTATCCTCAGTCTTTGTGTAGTGCAGCGAATAGCAGAGCTTCCGTACCGGAACGATCGGGCCCAGGTCGATGTCGTCCGTCTCCCAGCTGACGACGTTGTGCACGGCGGGGATCATGTGGTCGAACACGAACACGAGCGCGCTGGTGAGCTGGCCCAGCACGGCGTCCCCGAGCTCCA
>JAGDFM010000091.1:81007-111969 GCA_019155715.1 Phytophthora pseudosyringae | reverse complement strand
AAACAATAATATAGGGTATGTCATCGCAGCCAGCAGCCCAAGCTCAAGGTGGCCCAGTGCGATGTACATGTAGTATATATTCACAGCCACACAACCTTCAGACCAACAATTATTAATAATGCTACAGCGCAGGACTCTCATTTTTCGTTCGGTGAAGCGGGTGGAACGCTAAGGCAGGAGAGGAGTATGGATTCTACTGGAAAGCACTCCTCAAGAAGTTTATTCGATAGGATTTGCGGAGGTTGGTATGGCAGCTGAAATGATCGTGAGAGTGCTAGAGTAGCAAAAGACCCCAACTCCCCTTTCAACTTCTCCTTCAAGGCACACTGCATATTGTCCAAGCAGGTCGAGTACACAATAAGATTCGACAGGAACAACATGGTAACATTGTTGCTTTGACTTTGGATTTCGTCGGTAGTCGTAGTGCCAAATTCGAAGATTATGAGAATTGTTTTGCTTGGCGCCTTGTTGCAGGTGGCCGGGTAATCGTGATGAACACTATCCAACCAGGCTATCAATATAATGGTATGCCTACGATACCACAGTGTGGCTCCAAATTCCAAGTTTGAATGAGAAATGGGACTGTGTTACCTGGTGTTGCACGGGTTGCCTTTGATCTGCCGCTGTAAACTGTAATACTACGCAAGCAATTGATAGTGTTTTTTTGGTTTGCAGGTGGTGCTATCCTTTACTTGGCCAAATGGCTGGCGGGACCAATCCCGCACAGCGTTTTCAACTCAAGTTGACAAGATCGCCAAACGCCAACTACTTTTCATCAATCGAAATGTGATCTCGTTCAATCTCGTCATGGGCTGTGCATGAATAAATAACTAGGACTAGCGCTTCCGAACGGAATCTTCTTTAGAACGCGTCAACCTCTGCGTTGCACGTGGGGCATCGCATCTCCTCGTTCAGCTTCGGCACGATGCACTCGTCGTGGAACTGGTGGCCACACGACAGCGTCGTCGTATAGCTTAACACGCTGCTGCGGCGGCTCGATGAGCTGCTGTGGAAACTGTCGGCCGAAGAAGTCGACGCGCCGAACGCCTCGCCGTCCAGACTGGAGCTGCACAGCGTGCACACGCCCGCGCCGTCCTCCGCCTCCTCCGCCTCATCCGCTAGCTCGTCGCCCTCGTCCGACGTCACCGACAAGGACGAGCACACGCTGTCGCGCAGGCTGCCGAGGCTAAAGCTGTTGTTGCTGCACCCGCTCAGTCCGTTCAGCGGGTGGCGCTTGTCGCTCACGTCGCCCAGCACGAAGTCCGCCACCAGTTGGGTCACGCTGCCGGCCACGATGGAGCATGCTGCCGCGTTCTGCCGGTTCACCACGAACTTCTGCAGCGACGCCAGCACGTGCTCCAGCGCGTCGCGGCGCTTTTCCACGGCGCAGTCGCTGTGGCCGCCCAGCCCGAAGAGCGTCGCGGAGCCCGGGAAGTAACTCTTGATAAACGTGTAGAGCCACGGGCACTCGGCCTGGCAGAAGTGACCCTGGCGCAGCGCCGCCAATAGCTGCGTCTGAAAGGTCTTGTACTCGTCGAAGGAGCGCGCTTTGCGCCAGCGGGTCTGCGAGGCGGCGTGCTCGACGTGCAGCTCGTAGCGCACGTCGCGCTTGCTGAGGCGCACGGCCGAGACGCGCAGCGAGAGCTGCTCGAGCAGCGCCGCGAACGGGGACAGCGGCGTCGGCGCCGTGCGCTTGCGGCTGGCGCCCGAGACCGCTGCGCTGTTGGAGGAGACCGTGCTCGAGTGGCGGTGCTGGTGATACATTTGGTGGTGGGCCGTCAGCATTCTTGTCGTCGTGTTCGTCGCCGTGGACTGGTGTCCGTCAACGCGTTCGCTCGCTAGCTGTCCAATTGGGGAGTGATGGATGGAGCGGGCATGGCCGATGGCCTGGCGGTAGCTCGGCGAACGGGAGACCAGCGTGACGGCGTAATCGCGTCCGTCCAGCGGAAACGACGTAAGCCGGCCCGGCCCTGCGCACGCGCGACAGGACCGCTGCGTAAACTGCATGTCGCCCCGCGTAGACCGATGCTTAATTTCGTATTGGCCCGCGATAGCTGATCAGTCCGCCGAAGCGGATGCCAGTGTCGGATACAGAACACCACCGACGCGATATCGCCTACCGACATGGACCTGTGTCAGCGCATACTATTAGTTCCGGCAGGTATTACCTACGGACAGGACCGGCGGCGACCATCATTCTGGCACCGTTTGCGCCACCACCACCACCACTGCTGGGGCCTCGTTGACAGGTCACGCCGCCGCCATGGCGGCTACGGCTACGACTGGGCTAATGGGCCACCGCCAAGTTGGCGGCGCCAACGCGCAGAGACCACCGCGTCGCAGCGCCAGTCTCCGCCGGCCGGGATTTTTCTTGGCATCTCGGCAAAGCGCCCGCCGGTATCCTCGATGATGGCAGCGGTAACGCCTCCTATATCGCCGATGGCAGCCCCTCGACGCCACGACGGCGATTTGCTGCTGCCTGCGGTGGAGCGTCAACTCAGCGAGAGACAGCCTGCTGGTTGAAGATCTCCGCGAAGAGCTTCACGCCCGCAGCTGGATGCTTCGGCGACATACCTGTAGCGGCCGGAGACGGCCGGAGACGATGGGANGCGGTGGAGCGTCAACTCAGCGAGAGACAGCCTGCTGGTTGAAGATCTCCGCGAAGAGCTTCACGCCCGCAGCTGGATGCTTCGGCGACATACCTGTAGCGGCCGGAGACGGCCGGAGACGATGGGATTGTTAAGCGGGGAAGCAGCAGGCATTGCCTGACTGCCTGAGAGAGACACTGAATGAGAGATAATCCTTTCTAAGCTGATACAGTCCGGCACTAATTATAAGGACGACACATTTTCTTACATTTTGACAAATGTAATCGCTCCGAGGCTTTGTACACTGGCCAATCGACGCAGCTTCCCACGGCGCGTCGATTGCCGGTCTATTTGTTAAAATCTGACCAAAATTGATGAGGCAGCAAAAAACAACACCTCCCAGGCGTGGCAAAAAGTATACGAACGAAGGCGTATTTTGCGTTTTTTTGGTCGGTAATAAGCGTTTTGTTTACCCCCCATTGTTCGTAGCTCCTTCCCTAACGCCTATGCGCCTGGTAAAGCACAGGTTAGTGGAGATCCTGGCTCTAGAAGTAGAGATACAACTTACGTTCGTTCAAATAGCAGTTGGCTCGAAAATCATGTTGACCCTGGTTTGAAGTACTATCCTGCCGATGTTAGTCGGTTCTAGCTAAAATAACGAATTGGAATGGCTTTTGATGTGTATGTGGAACGTACTTCTAGCGTTTGCATGCAACTGCCTACCAGCAATTGGCAGAGGCATGTCGAATTCGAGGGTCACTGCCTTCAAGCATCACCGACATACTTAAATCAAGTATACTGAATTTGTCAGGCATGCCTCCAGCTCTGAATTGAGGCCACCTTCTCATAACCACGTTTTGTATTGTGCGATCCATAGCAACACTAGCTAGTGAATACTTAAAGCGTGGTGTCCAAGCAGATACCTCTACTTCGAGGTATTCCCTCCATTAATGGTTTGCAAAGCGGTCTTACATGCATTCCGAGCCAAACTCTATATGAGCTAAAATATTTAGTTGAACTTCTTCTGATGCATATATTAACGTTTTGGAGAGCAACCAGCTTTGCCAACTACCCGTCGTGCGGGCACGGTGTTTACAAAGCAAACGAACTCTTACAGCTGACAAAAACCGCAAAATACGCCTTCGTTCGTATACTTTTTGCCACGCCCGGGAGGTGTTTTGTTTTGCTGCCTCATCAATTTTGGTCAGATTTTAACAAATAGACCGGCAATCGACGCGCCGTGGGAAGCTGCGTCGATTGACCAGTGCACAAAGCATCGGAGCGATTACATTGGTCAAAATGTAAGAAAATGTGTCGTCCTTATAATTAGTGCCGGTACTGTATTACTCCGATCCACAACAGTTGTCACGTACCACACTTAAGCCAAAACCATAACTGTTGTCACTCTAAATCACTTGCTTTTATTATGGGGTTACACAGCCGATCCAGTCGCTGTGATAGCCGACTGTACGACATCACGAGAGCAGTGAAGACTCACGGGAAGTCTTCCCTCCCGACCCAACTTACCTTTCGACATGTGGGCAGGGCGGAAGTTGTTTCCCCCGCCATCTTTCATGCACGACTCCATCGTTGCCTGCAGCGAGAGGAACACGTTGTTTAACGCTGAGCTTGGTAGTTACCAAAACGCCTCTGACACCGCGACGACAAGATCGTCCAGCGTTCTGGTTGTCTTCTTCTTGGACAACGTTGAACACCCCTAAGTCGCACACATTCAGGTCGGGGCTGTTAGGCAGCTGGAACTTCAGCTCAACAGCCAAGCCGCTGGCAGCAGCAGCAGCCGTGAAAGCAGGATCGGAGGGGTCGATATGGGGAGGTGTGTTGTCTTGCTGTACGACAATACGCCCTCCCGTTGCATGAGGCCAGCTAGAGGCCAACGCAGGCAGCAGGTGTGTGATGAGCTTCTCGCGGTACGTCGCCTTGGTCGTCGACACGTTCTGTAGCACGAGGGTGCCGGCAGGTCTGTTGCGGCTGCTTCTAGCCGCTGGGGTATGCACGATGAAAGGCCAGATACCGAGCTTGCCATCAAAGTGGCGTCCTGCTGCGGTTTTCCATCGGGGCAAGGGAACAGCAGCAAGGAACATATCCTTGGAAATGTAACGCTTGCTCTGCAAGGTTCGCTTCGGTACAGGCTCGTCCGGAAGGAGAACAAATCGCTTCGCCACCTCGGTCATGTAGAAAAGCTTTTCGTCCACATGGACGATGTCAAACATGTCGTTGAACCGGCATGAAACTCGGTCGACGTGGCTAAGACAGTGTAGCAGCCGTTTCTGCTTGTTGTCATCGGTGAGACGGGGTTTGGTCACGCGGGCAGCAACACGAGCTTCGCCTTGGTGGATACGACGACTCAGGGCCGTGGCAGGAATGCCGCAAGCGGCAGCAGCGGAACGAACAGTCGAGCGCTGGTTGAGAGGGACGGCCCGCAGCCGCGCTAGCCCAGCCGAGTCCGCCGCGTAGAACCCGATGGTTTCGGCGTTGGCCTTGGCACGGCGCCAGACACGCAAGACCGTACGCGGGTGGACGACATGGCGGATGCCACTGCGGCAATCGCGCCCCTACGTGGGACGCCATCAGTCGACCTTTGCAGTAGGTCGCCGACAACACGGCGCCTCGCGTCGTTGTTGAGTTCCTTGCGTGTCGTGTGACGGCGGTGCTTGGGGAGTCTAGCGATAGTGGGTCTGATAGTAGTGCGGCTCATGGTGCAGGTTGGGAGGGTGGGCAAAATCTAATATGAGCTGCTAGTGAGATGGTAGTTTGGCGGCTTGCTCCACCGCAATCCATCCGTTGGCGGCAACGCGCACGCCATTCGATTTACATTGATCTCCGCTATCAATTTAGCCCAATTAGAGCGCGTAAGCACGAAAATTGAAAAATATATGCGGCGAAGTGTATCTTAGTGACAACTGTTGTGGATCGGAGTGGTATATACCTACTGTTAGCAAGTACGAGAGGACATTCAGAACAGATCACAGATGGTGTGATCTGGCTACATAGTGCGATGACGACAGCAGGCAAAGGAATCAATGCCGCCTCGGACGCACTCCGAAGGCGTGCTCAGTTTCCAATTTGCCTCAGACTGAACACATCGGCTAGAGTACGGCAATTAGGAATAATGGATAAATACACACGTAGTGAGCCTTTCTACTGTGTTGAGCCATTTAACATTTTAAGTAAAATGAGCAAACCGAGCCAAAGTGTGACCGACAAGCTGGCCTTTCACGGCAAGAAACTTCAGTTCGCGGTGGAAAGACCATGTCAAGGCCCATCTGGTCGCGCTCAGCGATGCGCTAGTCGTGACCGAGCTTCAAGCAAAGCGTCGCGCTCCAATCGCTCGCTACGAAGATGCGCTCGTGAGAGAACCAGTCCTCACCGAACCAGGGCTAGGGGCTTCGGATGAAGAAAAAGATGCGTACGCGCTGCAAAAGGCCTTCGTCAGGCAGCAGTCGTCGTATATCAAGGATCTGCTCAACCTAACCCTTCCATAGGGTTTTGCTGACGAGCGGTTGATGCAACTATCGGTGCACAACATTTGGCGTACGATTGAGAAACGCTACGGACTCAACACCGCGTCGGGGTGGTAGATCTTGCGCAGTGCTTCGAGGCGATTGCTGCCTCTAATTTCAAGAGCGTTTCTCACCTTTTCCAGCAACTAAAGGCTGCGAGAGACCAGGCGAACAGAAAAAGTGTCGAGGCACTGAACGTTGGCCTAATTTCGCAACAGCTGATGCTGATCAAGGTACTGGCGGTACTGCCAGGGCATCTTTGGGGTTCCGCGGTCGTGTTTACGCCCGATGAATTCACGTTGGATAAAGTCGAGTCCAAACTCTGCGCAGTCTTTGGGAACAAGAGCAAGGCGGAAATCAAGGTATTTGAGCATCCGTAAACCACGTTGATGCCAAGGCAGTCAAGCCTGCCAAATCCCAGGGATCGGCCTTAGGGGAATGGAAAGCATCTTCCCAGCCGATGCCAGACATGCACCAGAGTGGCATGGCGTGCTACTATTGTGCTGGCATCCACAACGACATCAGTGGTGGGCCGCATCTCAAGCAGCAGTGCACCAAGCGCAAGCAAGATATCGAGCTGAAAGTCTTCCGGCGTAACATCTGGTCGTACCCACGCGCGATAAAAATGGCGCGAGGTGACCCTGAGCCGACGCCAAAAATGACGGGCAAGAGGAAGTACAGCGGAGCCAAGGGAACGGGAAATGTGAGGAAGATTGTGCCGACTACTGACTGTCTGCCCAAGGACGTGTCAGTTGATGCGTGCAACGCCGTGCAGTCGGAAACACCTGCGAGTCCAGCACCTTCTGCCAGTTCTCCCAACGGAATGGAGTTTCCGCCAACTCCAGGAGGCGACCTGATTTTGTTCGATGGACAAGAAACGGACGATCCAATGGGACCCGTGTTCGACATTGGTGTCCACGGAGGGAGCGTCAACGAAAAGGAAGTCGAAGAAGCGCAAATGTCGCCAGGGGAGCAACTGATTGCTGGCGAAATCGGTCTTCAGAAGATGCGCCTGGAAGCCAAGGTACGATCATTGTATCCTCACTTGTTTGATGCGGGAAGAGAAAATAGGATAAACACACACTCAACGCTGAATAGCACACATTCAAGAGACAGGCAGGCTGCAAGGGACAGGGTGCCACAAACGCATGACCATCGGCCCTAACCTTATTCAATGTGGTCCACATTTCCTCGTGCATCGGTTGTGTGGCTAACATAAGTTCGAGTGCGACTGACGGACATTCTCCGAAAGTTCATATTCCCCACAACCACTACAACACGCATCGAGACCTGGCGGTGGCGGCGACGAGTACCTGCCGACCCTCCCACCACCTCAACTTTTTTAGGTGCACCGTGAGAACGCTCATGTGTGGGTGCTATTGGTGTCTACTAATTGCTAATATTCGTGGTGCTGGATGTGGTTTTGTTGGTGGTGCAATAGACTGAAAAAGTTGAGCGGGCGCCGTAGTGCAGCTCTCCATCGTCGGCGTACAATAGCGCAGGTGCTCCCCGTTTGGCAGCATTCCAGGGCTTCAAGCTACCGCGCCTCGCTCGTATTGGGTAAAATATCCGAGGCCGCGCTCCCCTTATTGGTAGATACTGCTGCTTGGTGGCGGTTCAGTGCTTTTGTGTGCTGCACAATGATTACGTGTGCTGTACTCGATCTATGTGTGCTGGCCTGCATTTTCATGTGGGGGCTCATAATATGCTGTGTTGAAACATGTTTTATGTGCCAGGTCACAAGTACTCGGTGGTTCTGATGCGTTGTCATGCGGGAACATGTGTAACTAATGACTCGTGGGTGGTGGACTCAGGCTGCGGACTCGGTCTAACATGCGAAGAGTCGAAGTTCGTCGAGATTCAACCCGACAATGGATACATGTTTACGTTTGCACAAGGGTCTAAGCATTCAAATACACACATTGGCACAGTGAAACTATATTTGCATGGCCCACAAGGAATTCAACCGTTCCTTTTTGAGAATGATGTACTTGTACCGCGCTCAACGGCAAACATTCTCAGTGAGTATTGGCTACAAAGGAATGGGTTCGAGGTAATTGGATCACCGACTGGTGAGTTCAAATTTGTATTCTTGGATAACGAGTTAGCGTTCGTGGCTCGAGCGATAAACGGCGCATACTATGTACAAAACCAAATTGTCAAAGAGAGGCAACAGTTGTGCAATGCAGCCAAATCACAGCCCTGTAAACTGCTAGTACTACCAGGGGTCGGAAATCTAGAAAGCACATTGCAGGAGTGGCACGTAAAACTTGGCCATCTCAATAAAGAAACACTAATAGCAATGTTGAGCCAAACGATAGTAGTAGGAATGCCCACGCTATCATCATCAGAGCTACGAAAGGTACCGTTCTTTTGCACAACATGTGCGGAAATGAAGAAGCGGAGGATGTCATATCATAATACGAAGGGATCAAGAGATACACAGCCCATCAGTACCATTCACATGGGCACGAATGGCCCCATGAAAACAATGGGGTATATGGGAGTGTAGGTACTATTCAGTATTTCTTGAGTATAATTGATGACAACACATCGTGGCGGTGGTCATACGTTCTACGCAACAAAAAGGAGGTATTTGAAAAGACCACAGAGTCATTACTACAACTAGAGCGTGAAGGAAAGTTCACTATTCGTCGGATTCGGTCTGATAGAGGCACCGAATTTGTGAACGCCGCCTTTAAAAACTTCTCTATAGGGAAAGGTATTGTCTTTCAGACATCTAATACATATAGTCCCGAAGCAAATGGAGCTGCAGAGCGAGACCATCAGAGTAAACTCGATAGAGTCCGTTGTGCGTTAAAAGATGCTGATATGGCGCACAGATGGTGGCCTGAAGCACTCATGTACAGGACCTACGTACAGAATCGTACACCTATGAGCCGTTTGGGAAACAAGACACCATACGAAATAGTGTATGGTAGCCCTCCAAATGTGAGCAAACTACCGGTTTGGGGCTCCGTGTGCTTTGCGCATGTTCCAGCAGCTCTTAGACAAAAAAAGAAGCTATCCGCTAGAGCGATTAAGTGCCGGTTTCTCAGTATATCAGAGGATACCAAAGGATACAGGTTACTGGATGTCTATAACAACAGGCACATCATAACAAGAGACGTGCTGTTCGACACCACCAATGTAACCACTTTGGTACAGCGGGCTTTCGGAAAGACCGAGCCTGCTCTCACAATTGAATCTGCCTCGCGAGAGCCACCCGCAACAGAGGAAGCAGAAACAACTTCAAAAGAGTATACGGATGTAGCGGAAGCTGCACAAGGGTTTACTGAGACAGTGGGAGCTGAAGCATCTACTCAGGAATCTACCTCAGCAGTGGGAGCTATGAATAAACGCCGACGGGCAGGACTCGTGGGGGCGCCAATATGCCGTGAACCCCGACCACGTCGCGAAATTAAGAAACCAAAGCGATATCAGGACTATCAGTGCTTCCAGGCAATGCTAGATAAGGCCTTGCACTCGATATACTGGAGCACAAAGTGCCAACACCACGCACGCTTAAGGAAGCCTTGAGCGGGCCTCATAGAGAGCAATGTAAACAAGCCCTGGAGCTAGAGTACGACTCCTTGATTGAAAATGAAACGTGGAGGCTTGTACCTCTGCCAGCTGGTCGAAAAGCTTTGCCATGTCATTGGGTACTAGTAGTAAAGTATAACGCCGACGGTACTGTTGAGCGGTTCAAAACACAATTCGTTGCACAAGGTAACCACCATGAATATGGGGGTTTCTGTGATGAGGTATATGCACCAGTGGCACGATTCGAATCGCTACGTTTAATGCTAGGGATTGGAACTATATTGGATTGTCATATCCATCAAATGGATGTCCATAGAGCGTTCCTAGACGGCACTATGGAAGGAGAGAAAACAATTTATATGAGGCAACCTCACGGTTTTAGGAAACGAGGCCAAGAGCATCTGGTCTGTGAACTTCTGAAGAGCATATATGGCCTTAAACAGGCTCCTCGCATCTGGTATAGAGTTCTTCATACGGTTTTGGTGTCGATGAGGTTTGTACGCTGCCACAAAGCGTTTTGTATCTACGTGCAAAAAGTGGAAGAAGAATGGCTCATAGTCGTGGTATATACCGATGATCTAACAATAATGTCACGTGACATTAGCCTCATCAACAAGCTAAAAATCGAACTTTCAACACGTTTCAAAATGAAGGATCTGGGTGACATTCACTATATTCTTAAAATGGATGTGCATCGCAATAGAGACCAGCGTGCGGTGATGATCTCACAGCGCAAATACATTCCAGAGCTGATCACAAAGTATAATATGATCAACAGCTCACCAGTGATGACACCACAAGTACCCGGTCTTACACTAGAACCAGAGACGAAGTTGAGTGTAGAACAGATTGCTGCACAGCCTTTTGACTACAGAGGTATTGTTGGTTCACTCCAGTACTTAGTCCGTGGGACACGACCGGACATTGCCAACGCGGTTAGAGAACTTAGTAAGTTTCTATCTTGCTACAGCCGTTCACGCTGGGATGCTGCTAGGCGTGTACTCAAATACTTGAAAGGGACGTCGACGTACGGTCTGTTACTCGATGGTGCTTAGTAAGAATTATCTTTCATTCAGTTTCTCTCTCAGGCAGTCAGGCAGTGCCTGCTGCCTCCCCGCTTAACACTCCCACTAAGTAATAGGGGACAAATTCAGATCCCGAACTCCTAGCTTCTCTCTTAGTTTTATGAATTGTATTGTCGGCAGAGCCTTTGTGAGAATGTCTGCAGTCATTTCTGTTGTCGCACAATATTCGATTTTAAGACGACCCATTTCAACGAGGTCCCTCGTGAATAGGAAGCGAATCTCAATGTGCTTGTTTGCTTTATTATTTCCTGGGTTCTTCCAATGCTGATGGCTACATTGCTATCACACCATACTTGCACTGGTACGCGTTGCGGAAATCCCATTTCGTTTTGCAAATGCCACAACCACTCACTTTCTTTGGCTCCTTCACTTAGTGCGACGAGTTCTGCTTCAGCAGTAGAGAGTGATACACTTCCCTGTTTGCTACTGCACCATGATACACTGGTCCCAGCCATTTTAATCACATAGCCTGTAACTGATCTGAATTCTTTAGGTTGACACGCGAAGCTCGCGTCTGTGTACACTTCGTAAGTCAACAAGGGTCACCTTAATAAACCGGTAAGAAATCGATTTCTGTTAATGCCTTGTCGCCATTCATATTTTCGGGGCGTTTGCGCCGGCGCTTTCACGACAATCGATCAGCGGTCATGCCCGCGCTCGTCCTCAAATTGACTCAAGCGATGAGAGAAGAGCGACGTTGAAATCATTAGTAGCGGCAGCGAAGGTGGTTGTTGAAATGAATATGTTAAAAGCTGAATACATCCTCACTTCTCTCACACAGAGCCAATTGGCGTTCCTATTGCTGATGTCTATAGTAAAGAAAACATGATACGAGCAAGATTGCCCACACACACACCACGACAGCCACATCGCACAATCAGCTAGTCACCGTCCTAAGTAGCAGGCGCCCAAATCTCGGGGCCGACGCCCCATCGGCTTGCTTGTAAATCGCAAGGCTGACGCTCCAGCGGCTCGCTCAAAAGTGGCGAGAAACGAGAGGAATTTCATTCCACCGAATTTACTTAACGAAGTACGAGTACAACGCAAAATGGCTGAACCGCATACCCCTAACCCGGACGAGTACATTGGTGACGCCTATAACAGGGGGAATACGGTATAACAAGGTAAATGGTGCCGCATGCCAATTAGGGGCCACTATCATATGACCAACAATATCCTCTCAATTTGATATTATCCATGTAATTGGCCATCTTATATGATACCATGGGAGATACGTTTTAAATCTCTTAGTGAAACCAAGTCAAAACATGACCCCTAATTGGCAGGAGGTTCATGTCGGATGTTTTTTTTCAATCGGGCATGTTGCATTCGTTTTCATTGGTCAGATCTCACACAAAATTGCCCCAAATATTGCCAATATCGCCAGCTGTCCATTCGTGCCCTTGCTGCCCTCTAGTTTTCAGTGTGTCAACAGCAACAAACTAAAGTTTATGGTGCTATTTTCGGCGGTCCCAAATTGACCATTTACCTTAGGAGAAAACCTTACGTACTTGCACCACATAAGGCAGCGACAATACGTGCTAAGCGGTCCTTTCTGCTTACCGCTGCCGGCGCCCCCCAGAATGGCGGAGCACAGAGCTGTGAGGGAGATTTGCTGCACGCTGGAGAAGGTATGGCGATGGTTGTTAGAAGGTAGCTGGAGTGGCTGGGCCAACGCCCGAGTAGAACGCGAGTTTCCAGTATTGCGTGGGCCGCAGTCATCCCTGCAGAGCCCAGCACCAGCAGCAAGGCGATGCCAGGACTGAGCGCCCCCGAAGACCCTCCATGCAGGCGACACGATCGAGTATTTCTCAATGGCGTTCGTGTGGGGCGACCCACGAGGACATCGAGTAACAGTCATCCAACGCATCGACGTGACTGAGGGCGATCCGCCGCCGCTCTTCATCGACACCGGAGAAGTCCTGCTACTGCAGATGATGATAAAGCGGCGCGCCGACCGTTTCGGCAATCGAGTCAAGGACGGCAGCGCCTTGTGGCGCAAGCTGCGAACGTATCGGTTGGTTAATGGGAGCTGCATTGCTCCAAGTCGCGCCAGTCTTCTCAATGCAGCTCTACCAGGCGCAATTCAGCAGGCTGTCGAGGCTGCTATGTGTCAGCATCGATCGTCGCGCGAGGAAACCGATATCAGCAGCTCGCAGGAGTCTGGAGATGGCCTGGACAAATCGAGGCTGGATTTGAAACTGTCGGCGACGTCCAGAACAACGAAACCTTTGCGGGAGCCGCCACCGATTGTCGAAACAAGATCACAGGTGTCTGATGCTGTATCGGGGTTACACGAAGGTCGCACAAAGTGTAGCCATACTTCGTGCCACCTTGACGGAAGGGGTACTTGGTACCACTTCTATTAACAGGATTTCAGTACGTGGCTTCAGAGCCACTCGATATGCATTCGACTAGGTTTAACTATGGTGGATAGCTAGAGCCATACAGGCGGCTATGCCGCAGATAAAGAAAGCAATAACAGTTCCGTTTTAGCATCAAAGAGTGTATTTACCTTGGGTTAGGAATACCGACTCTTTGAGTCTCTAGTTAGTTATACTAGAGGGATCCAAGCCTCTGCGGAGACTTAGGGGTTAGGAGAACTGCCAGCTGAGACTCGGAGAGCCTTACGTCTTCCTCTGACGCACTACGCTACGCAGCCCCGCTGCACCACCCCCGCCATACAATCTCCTTTCACCGCACAGGGCGGAAGGCTTCTGAAGCGTCAAGCACCAACATGGAAAATGTGGGATCAATAATGAACGCTAGTGACGACGAAGCCGTTTCATCAATGTCACAGACACTACCTGCTGCAGGCATCGACTGCAGGTCCACCTGCAGCAAGACTGCGGCAGACTGTACCGACTCTTCAACGACAACGTTGCCGCAAACATTTGACACGCCCATCGGCATACCAAGCACGCTACTGCACATCGGCATACCCGCCTCACTGTCCCGAGTGGGAATGGTGGAAACCGTCTGGGCACGGTCCAGTCCGTCCCCTCGGTGAAGCGACGTTGGCTAATCAGTTGCTGGCAGAGCTGCTCTATGAGGAGCCCTGTCGCAAGCGGATCGGGGCGGCACAGATCGATCCCCTCGTTAAGCATTTGGCTCGGAATCAGAGCAGACTCAGATCACCGGAACCGCTGCGCCAGTTACCGACATTGAAGAAGAAGGCTCGGAGTCGGAGGCGCGCGGGCTACGACATAGCGAGGAGGACGGAAGGTATGCATATGAAGCTACAGCGGAGTGGATCGAACAAGGACCAGGAGACGGCGGGACGAACGAGGGGGTGTCAGGACTATCAGCGTTCGCGTAGTGAGCGAAAGAGAAGGAAAGGAGGGTGGCTGGGCTGCCCGCCTCCGCGTTGAAAGAGGTCAGTCGTGAAAAAGCCTTGGATCCAACAAGTTGATTTAGTTATATTTTAATTTTGTTGGTCTGTTCTAACTCTCTACAAGCGTTCTGCTTCCATACACCTCGAGGACCGGGCCACCCAAGGTTGGCTCGCGACAATCACCACCAAACCATTTATCGTGCCGCCGACTCACATGTCCATGAGCCAGTACTTTGACCACCGCAAAGCTGTCAATCGAGTCACTAACCACGTCCAAGTTGTCCATAGGTTCCAGCGCCGCCGTGACTGGTGGCGGGGGTCCCGAGATACCCATCACATATCGAGGCGATACCGAGTATTAACAAAGAAAACTTGTTTATACCGATAAGAAACAGCTTTGATCTTTGAAAACTCGTCTTATAGCATTTCCAAACTTTATCTTGTCAAGAGGTGATGAAACAGCTGCTGAGCAAATGAAAGCATTGAGTCAGTTCAATAACAGTTTAGACAGGTTTGGACTGTTTATGGAAACGAATTGGTCAGCTGTTCGTGGCGGCGTCATCACCAGCTTGGAAAGACGATTTTCCGGCTGTCATCGTAGCATGAAGAGGGAGACCGCATGTTTTAACGCACATTTAATGACAACAACACAACGGACGTAAAAATGTGCTTTTAGCTGAACATAGTTATATATTTAAAAACACATTTTAAGAAAACACAATTTTGGAATGCAATTTGGTCGCACACGTCAATGACAACAATATGCTTGTTTGCATGCTCAATGTGAACTCAACGTTTCCTCCATCAGATCCATGCCAATGAAGTGGGTGACGTTGTGCTACTCGATCCCCCCCCCCCTACCGTCCCCGTCCCGTCCCCGTCCCCAGAGCGGCGTGATACCTCAAATACGTACATTCCGCGATCAATAAATAACTCCTGAAGTAGTTCGGTTGAAGATCTAAGAGTAGCGATTAAACCGCCACGCACTACCATGGTATCCTTCTTTGAGCGCCGAATCGTTGAGGTCTTTTGAGTTTTTGAGTAATAAAACGCGAATCAACGAATTTAGGCATTTCACGATAAAGGTGCACGAAGATAAGGCACCAGATCAGCGGGTGTTATAGGTACTTAACATGTAAACTCGTTATCACCGATAACGCATCTTCAAACGAGTATAAACTGGGTACTCCTGTCAAACTCTAACTGGGCAGTGCCAATAACAGTGAATGGATTTCACGAGAAAATCTTGGAGCATCTCCACCGGTCGACTGGGCATTCGTTAATGCATAGAGACATACATGTCTAGAGATATCGTCAGGGTGTTGCTACGAGAGCGTATTTCTATCCTCGGTCAGTCTCCTGTACTCTCTACTGTCTCCATCGCCCCTGCTAAGCTATTTGGCTTTGTCATAGGGCTACGAAAAAGTGGACATAACGGCCAACTAATCCCTCGCTTGGAGTGCTCAGCTTCATGTTCCGGAGCACACTGCCGAACATGTGAAATAACTTACGAATGCTCCTAAAGCTACATCCAAACGTAATGCAACGACATAACTGCTGCGATTGCCATGTGCGGTGGCTTTCTCAGCGGTGTGAACCACCGATGAAGGCTGCAAGGCTGCAATGCGTGCGTGGGGACTGCAGCAGTAACATACACGTTGGTGGGCCCTTCAATACGAGCCCCCCAGACCATTTTCAAGGCTCAAAAGGGTAATCCTGGATATCTCAAACTCGTCCCTTTCTGCTACAACGCCCAGTTTGAAGGTTGTGGTGCTATAATACATGAAGATTGTTGCGTTGTCGCCACTAAATTTGCTTCGGTTTGTGTACTGTATTCTGTCTGACACAACGGACAGCAGCAAGTCAGCAGTGCGCGCGTGTAGTACCTTAGGCAGTATGCATCATCTCAGACTTCGTCCCAACTACAAATGAGAGTTATCCATCCATTTGTTAGTTATCTGATCCTTTCTTCGCCCCATGTACAGTACCCTAAAATATAATACATGTCGCGTGACGCTTTCAGTGTAGAAAAATTGAACTTGTAGAGAGAAAAGTTACCCTACATTAACATGTACTGTGACTTCAAAACAGTGTACAGACAACCCTGACCAATTTAATAGCTGTGTTACCTAATATCCTGGTGTACTTAATCAAGTAACGATCCACCGACTCGGTAGTCAGGCTTAACCATGGAGCTCAACTAATACCTGTCAAACTTCAAACTTAATGCTCGATTGGGATTTTTTTCAATACATTTGCTATGTAAAATTTGCGCTTTCATACTTGTTTAGCATCACAGATCAGTGATCAGTGCAAATTTTACACAGTAATTGTATTGGAAATTCCCAATCGAGTGACATCACATATGATTTTTTTTGGGTCTGCGTTTGCGTCTGCGTACATGTAATCTAAGACCATCGCCGGTCTTCTTGCCGAACAGTGGGGCTTGTTTGCGTGCCTATTAATAATGACGAACGGCTTTCGCAACTCGGCGTGAACACAGCCAACTCGCCCTTGGCTTTCTCTGCTAACCTTCACTGAGAGAGAGGTACCTTGTTGTCGTACCATTCAAAGATTTTCACTTCTACTCGTGCAATTGACAAAGGAATTTGTAGGGGTGTAATTTGAGCAGATTTTAGGCACCTCTGTTATCTAATCACCCTGTTGTACTTGATAGGAAGTGTGTCCACCGATGGTATTAAGTTGACCAGGGTTTTCTGTAGTGTTGTCTACTTACGCTTACGTCTGGCGCCTCGCAATCAATGTTGGCAACGCCAAATGCTGGGAGCAGATCGTAACCTGGCTCAATGCATCCGTATTCAGCTTCATCGCCCCCCTCTACGGAGTCTGACCAGGATTGGCACTCCCAATCGTAAAGCACCGGAGGAATTGTGTGGCGGGCGGGGCCAGCACCGCTGTAGTACAGCCTGTACCGATCATTATACACGTACAGCACATGTACCGAGTATACATGAGTGGAAGTGGCGGCGCAGGCGTCCCTACTCACACCGCCCATCACATCAGTGGCGATAACCTGCTGGTTCCGTTGAATAGCTGGTGTGAGCGAGCCAAGGGCATTTCACGAACACGGCGACGACAGCGGTTTAATCCTCACTTTCCAATTTGCAGGCTTCAGCCCAAGACAACCCCCTTCCCCGCTTCACCTCGGCAATACTCGGCAGCTCATGACGCTTTCCAGAACCACCGTTGGACTCGCTGTCGCTGCGATTTCAATGCTTGGGGCTCCTTCTGTGGCGCAGCAGCCAGGAACCAACGTCCCGGAAGCCCACCCTCTACTGCCGTCCAAGGTGTGCTCGAAGGTCACCGACGTGCTCTCCCAGGTCGACCAGGTCGACAGCAAGGTCGTCAAGTGCGTCACCGAGAAATCCTCTGTTGTCATCGACGCCAACTGGCGCCAGATGAACGCGGTTGGAACCAACGATAGCTGCAACGCCGACAGCAAGTGGAACAGTACGACATGCTCGGGCCCGAAAGATTGCGCCAAGGTCTGTGGCCTCGAAGGCGCAGACTACGAGGGAAAGCACAGTATCACGACAAGCGGCGACGCCCTGAAAATGAAGCTTGAGACGCCTGGAGGCGTCGGCACCCGCGTGTACGTGCTGGACGCGTCGGGAAAGAAGTACAAGCAGTTCCAGCTGCTAAACCAGGAGTTTACGTTCGACGTCGACATGGACTTGTTGCCCTGCGGTTCCAACGGCGCGTTGTACTTCTCGAAGATGGATACCGATGGCGGCACCTCGCGTTTCCCGGCCAACACTGCCGGTGCTGAATACGGCACGGGGTACTGCGATGCACAGTGCCAGAAGGACGTGAAGTTCATTAACGGCGAAGCAAACGTGAACAACACGTACGGAGCTTGCTGCGCGGAAATGGACATTTGGGAGGCGAACAGCATGGCTACCGCCTACACGACCCACCCGTGCTCAACTGACGGTCCGCAGAGGTGCATCGCTGACAAGGACTGCGGCTCTACGCCCGAGACTCACTACACTGGTTGGTGTGACAAGCCTGGCTGTGACTTCAACCCATTCCGCATGGGCAACAAGAAGTTCTACGGCCGTGGCAAGAAGTTCGACATCGACACAACTCGTCCGTTCTCAGTCGTCACACAGTTCATCACGGACGACAACACGGAGAAGGGCGAGCTGGTGGAGATCCGCCGTCTGTACAAGCAGGACGACCGAGTGGTGGGCAACCCGGCCAGCACGTGGCCTGCGTTGAAAGGCACCGACTCGATCACCGATGCGATGTGCAACACGTCGAAGGCGTTCTTCGACGACCACCCGTACGTGATGGGAGGACTTGCGCAGCTCGGCAAGCAAATGGTTGGCGGTATGACGCTGGCTATGAGCATCTGGGTCGACTACGGCTCGAACATGACGTGGCTGGACAGCTACGACAGCAAGAATGACCCGAAGGTTCCTGGTGTGCAACGCGGTGGCTGCCCGAACCCCGGTGGCGACCCTGAGAGCGTGTTCGCTGAGAGTCCTGACGCGGCGTTGAAGTTTATGAACATTCGTTCGGGCGATTTCGGGTCAACGTACTAGACTTGGTGAGGAAGTAACTTCTATCTGGAGATTTGTTTCGTCGAAAGTGAGATAATATGCAAGTACCGATTGTTCTCATGTTTGATATTGGTAATTGCTGCCTTTGCGGTCTTGAGCGTCGACGCTGAACAGGCTTTAACATTTGGCAATGCTGAGGCATAAGAAAACGTATATTCAGTTGTAGGAAGGATAAATAAACTGTTTGTCTACGAGAAGTCCCCGTGTTGCCAACGCTGAACGAAGTGGCATCGACACTCTTCGTCCATTCCAGAGTACATCGCCGCCGCATTCTCATTGTGTGCTAGTACCTGAATGAACGGAAAGCGGACAGCAACTACAATTGTAACCCCTACCTCGACCTCGAACAATTTGATCGCCACGATATACGTCTCATCTCAAGTTTCTACAAGGAAGCCATCTCTACGGCAAAGGAGAACACCCACAAACGTGGTATTAGTACATAACTATCTTGAATATGAACTTCAGAAGATGTTCTAGACCATGAAACATGCTGGACCAACGCGCAGTATTCGTGCACTAACACTGACACTTTGACCGCCTTTTGACAAAGTTGATTTCTGTGCTACTGTATCAATAATCACAATATCTGTGCGTTGTTTTCGTCGTTTCTCTACTTCGTCTTTTCCTAGCACGAGCAACAATATGTCGGAATATTTTGATTCGAAGAGTTCTAAGTATTGTGAAACACGCCCATTGATTCTCAAACTGCCTATCGCCCTGAATTAGATGAACACGACTGGCGCTAGCTGGCGCCCAGCACCCGTAACGCCATATCTAGCGCGTTCACAGCCCCACAAACCTTCTACAGAGATCTGTAGAAGATCCAATCACACTAGGGATCTGTACAGATCCCTAGTTTGATTGGATGCGGTACACCAACATATGTGCTAAGTTGGTTCAGTACTGGCAACCTGATGAAGTGGTGCTATCCCATTAAATTCATCCAAAGCATGCACGGTGTCATATAAAAGGCTAAGTATGTCGAAGTATCTCGAGTGAGGAAAAAGCTACGAGTCGCTTACTACCTCGCTTTGAAGAATGTTCAGCAGCAACCATTTCTCTATCGCCGCTGGTAGAACTCTTTTGGCCTACATTTTCACTGCTGCCAGGGAAGCGCTGATGAGCGTATTTTGATATGATTCAAGGCATAGTGCACTGCAGTCTCGCTAGATGCATGGTACACAAACAAGAGCAGCTGCACCACTGTAGACTCATTTACGCAATTCCTGAAATACTACACGACATGTAGCTCAAAACTGTTTCTCGGGATCCACATTGCGCACACAAACCAAGTGCTAGAAAACATGTACGACACCGTAGTACTGCAGTTCGTTTTGTTCGAGCAAATCTGAAATAGCATGAATGACAACATTTTCTGAATAAACTACCGGCTTAGTAGCTCTAAGTTGCTTGTCCGTCGCCAGTCGCTCTAAGTCGCTTATCCGTCGATTTTTATCGCTTCAATCCCTGAAGAGCTGTGTTGCTTAAGCGAGTTGATCACGGCCGTGAGCTGCATCGTAGTCAATAAACGGGCCTTCAGCAACTGGCGCATCCGGTCGGTGGTTCACAATGGCGATCTTGAGATGGTCCCAGTTCATCGTTCGCTTCATGGCAGAAATCTGGTACAGGTCACGCAGGGACTGCCAACACACACAAACTAGACACACTCTTTTTTTTCTTTTCACTGTGAGGTTTCATTACAGTCATTTAGTTCTAACTAACGACCAAGACAATGCCCTCCACCGGGCGCTCATACGTCATCCGATGCTGTGCTGACTGTGTTTGCACGTCAGCATATGTACCCCTGTCACGGCGTACCGATGTGTGAGGACGGCCGGCTGACTCCGTCCTCGTCCGGATTGAGATCGATTCATTGGGTGATATCCCCATTAAGGAATTCCACCACCGGTGACCATTGTGTGGGCAGTCGAGGCATGTCTTGCTCGAGTACCTGAATGCTGGTCTTGGTGTCCATGGCTATATTAGCCAGTGCATCTGTGTAGTGGATTCCGGGCTATCAGCTTGGTATCACCTCAGCGGAACCTCAACGCTTTCACCAGACATTCGGTTCAGGCAATGAGCGGCGGGCTCCGTCCTCAGCCGATGTCATGGTTTAGGATCACAGGTTGACCCGCATGTGTCCGACGGCCGTCAGCTGTGAGGACGAAGTGTCCAGCAGCCGACAGGTGTGGACAATGGGTGCAACTCTGTTATGCCGGAAAGGCAACTAGTGCCTTGCCGAGCTGTATAAGGATTTGGTATGCCCATCTGCATGTTTCCCTTGACGTGGATGCATGTACATTATCACGGCTAGTCAGGCAGGTGGCTTCTGCCTACGACAGTCCGTACCTCTGAGAGAACGTCTTGGTGAGCTCGGGCTGGTTAGCATCAGCACCCGCAGTCTCCCCACGTCCCTCACTTTCCAATCTTCTATCTGACCAACACATCAAATACATTCGGCTACTACTTCCGTGCGGGTTGGCCCCCGCATTGCTGTGTTGGAGTTTTTGGTGATTCGGACCCGGGAAACACTACAATCTGCAACTTTGTTGTACTGGCGCAAATGGTGCGTCCAGGATCGGACCATCAGTGTGTCCGCGAGGAGTCGGCATTGTGCATACAGTCCTTGGAGATGTGTGGCCCGCGGTATCCGTCGATATCTTTGCTGCGTAAGAATGAGGTTGCTATCGCCAACAACATGTAGTGTGTCTGGCGGCGTGGTGTAGGCCAACGAGGAGTCCCTTGTATTCTGCAATGTTGTTGGTAGTCTTGTGGGCGTACGACACGCTAGCCATCCAAAGAATCGTCAGCGCGCACAGAGTCCCTCCTATCTTGACGATCGCCGATCCTGACCCTCCTGGACCTGGGTTTCCGCGTGACCCGCCATCAAAGAACAGTACAAGTTGCTCACGTTCTGTTGTCGGAGTCAGGCCCCCCAGCGAGTGGCTGGATGTCTGCGTCAGCACAGTGTGGCATACCTTGGCAGCCATGTGGTGTGCAGGTTGCCGTGTTGTCGACAGCATGGTCAGTCGGATTGTCAGGTACGCTGTTCTCAGTCTTCCTTGTTGTAGTGCCAGTGCACGTTCCACTGTTGAGTCCTCGTATGTGTCTCTGTATCTGCAGCGACGTTTCCAGATCGCTTGTAGCGTGACAACGACCCCTATCTGCCAGCAGTGTTGCATATTCCCATGGACATGTCTGCGGACATCTTCTCGCTCCTCCTCCGGTAGGTGGTGATACATCAAGTATCTGCCATAGTGCAGGCGGCACCACCGCTAGCTCCAGGCTGAAAATGTTGCGCGCCTGAATCGTATCTGCCGTGGCGCCTAGTGTCCTCCATGGCGCTTGGAAAAGCTGCCAGAGTTGCGCGGCTCCTGGACAGTCCCCCCCAGAAGGTGTGAGCTGGAGTGGCCACCGGATGCTGGCATTCCTCTATTGGGCACCCGATCCTATCGTTGGTGGGGTCCCAGTTGGAGAGTGCACGGTGTTTGAGTCGATATAATATCTGTTCCCCCCACGCCGTAGCTCCCGTAATTTTCCTGATATCCTTCCATTGTACTCGCCCCAGTGCAGTAGCAATGACTGCGTCGTCTTTGACCCACTTCGCGGTTCTCCCGTCCAAGTCGAGCTGCGCGTGGCGGCGCACTGTCGTTTGGGCAGCCTTTTTGTAGTGGCTTCGTGTCTGTCTCCATCGCCTCCCTCCTGCCCATAAGCAAACAAGTCTGGAGAGTTGGGGGTGCGGATGTAGGCCCAGGATGTCCACTTCAGTGCCAGCATATTCCTGGAGGGCGGCTAGCGCTGCTCGCGCTGAAGATGCATGCACCTCTGTATGGGGTCCCCTACCCGTTCCCTCCAAGCTCACCACCGTTCCGTTCCCTCCCTGCTCTGCCGGCCGGACTGAGGCTGTGATGGGGTGATCAAGCGGGGCCGCTTTTAGTCGTAGGTCTTGGCATCTGGCAGAATAGATCATGTCTGGGTAGTGTGAAAGGAGTGCCAGCAACAGGCTGCGCGCATCCTCTCCTGAAACCCAACTGCATTTTCTGAGCTCAAGCGTGCTGTTACCGTGCCATGCCCATGTGAGCACGTCACGTACTTGACGTCCGCGGGCTGTAACCTCGTGCTGAATGGGCGTGAAGCCAAGTCGTTTATGAGTGTTCCAGGGGATAGCATGTCGTATCTCTGCATAGGGGAGCCATTCCAGGCAAAGTGGTCCTAGCTATTTTCTTAGCTTGAGCCGGTGTCTGGAGGTGGCCTCCCCTTTGAGTCCAGTCAAGTCCAAGTGACAGGAGTCTCCGGCCCACGCTAGGACGTCATCCATCTCCCCGTCGGTGACCTCAAAGAGCGCCAACACCGCTTCCTGCATCTCGGGTGTCTGGCCGTCGTCTGGATCAGGCGTGTACCTGCTCGCCACATGTTTTGCCGTGCAGTAAATCCTTGCATGTGCCGTGGGCATTGTTGTGGCGTCACATATAACGGTGGAGGTGGCTCACCATGATGGCGCTGATGAATGATATCTCCGACAAGATGCTCCACAGCCGTGCCGTGCGCCGCCCAGTTGGGCAATCGCCGCCATGGCAAGGAGCTCAGCTCGTAGGTCTGGAAGGGCCATACCACCCTCTTTTCGAGGTAGCCGGGTAATTGATGCCGCTATCCACGCTTGAGTCCGCCCCATGTCCCCCTGAAAGCTGCCATGCCAGACATAGTTCCTGATACACTCCTGACCATGGCTGTGGTAGGCCAGTTGTGTCTGCCCACGTACAATAGTTTGGGGACGATGGCTGCTGCCGCGACCATTGCTCGTTGGTCCACCGTTACTGTTTTCAGACACGCCATCCTGATGCGTGTACGAAGCTGGGTCTCTGTTTTTTGTCCATGCTACGTCAAGCTGTGGGCGACTTCCAGCCTGGATGCCGAGATATCGGAAATCGTCTTCCACGTTGAGGAGTCGTATAGGCCCAGTCCATGAGGTGGACGGGTCAAGTCCGTCCCGATGCAGTGCAATGGCAATCGTCTTGGAGAGGTTGAGTTGCAGCCCTGATACCTCTCCAAATGCATCAACTGTCCGGAGAACTCGGTCTAGTTCAGCTGGGCTACGCAGATAGATCGCAGTGTCGTCCGCGTATCCCGCCACTCTCAATTGCAACGTTGCATCGCGTGTGTCCAACGAGATGCCCGAGTGTACAGCCCCTTGTGCGAGACGCTGATAAAGCGGTTCCAGGGCCAGGATGAAGAGGATAGGTGCCAAAGGGCACCCCTGCCTGATGCCCCTGTTGACGTGAAGCCTGGCAGACCTGCCCATTGACTAAGAATCTCACGTTCGTGCCCGTGTGGAGTGCTGCTATCACTTTGACGAAGTGTTCAGGATACCCATGTCTCCTTAGTATCGCATAGAGATGTCCGCGCTCGAGCGAGTCGTAGGCTTTGGCAAAGTCTAACAGTACGGCAAGTGCATCTCTCGCTTGATCCGATCCATTTGCAGTGGCTTGCGCAGCAGCGAGGTAGTCGATGGTCGTGTGGATACTCCGGCCTGGGACGAATCCATTCTGGAAGACGCTGATTCTTCGCTCCAGTGTCGTCCGGATTTGGGTCGTGATCAGTCGCATCAGAATCTTGTAGTCAGAGTTGAGTAGGGCCAGTGGTCGGTAGTTCAGAGGGTCGCTGCCGTCCCCGCTCTTCTTGAGGCAAAAAAATGTCTGCTTCCAGGAAGGAGGCCGGGAATACCTGCGCCGAGTACCATGCTGTGAACAGTTTCGTGAGCAGTGGCACGAGCAGATCTGCAAACTCTTGGTACCAGTCATTGCCCAGCCGGTCGGGGCCGCAGGCTTTTCCTAGCTTGCACGCCGATATAGCCTCGGCAACGGCCTCTTCGGTGACGATCGCAGCAGACCCCAGGAAGGCCACGTCCTTGGTCCCTCCAGGAGCCATCCAGGAGGCTATGTCTGTTACGCTTTGTGTCGAGGTGGCTGCGCTTTGCATCACAGGCGTCCATGCGGTTGCCATGGTGCTAGCTTTGTCCGCGGCAGCTTGGGCTCTTCCTCCAGCCGCTGTGCGCAAGGTGGGGATCACGTTATCGCTGAATTTGTTGGAGACCCGCTGGAAGAACTGTTTCGTGGTCTGTCCTTCTCGCCATGCGTGTGATTGGTAGAGGCGGCGCGACTTCATTCTCATTCTGTCCCGCTTCGTTTCCGCGATTCGTTTAGTGAGCAGCTGCACCCGTTCACTTGCTGACTCTCCGGTCTCGAGCCGCTGCTGGCCCCCGGCAGTCTCGGCATATGCTGCCTTGGTAGCTTTGTCCAATCTCCAGTAGAGTCGCTTAATCTTTTTTCGGTAAGTATTGTTACGACTTTTGTTTACCTCTCGCTTCACTCGAAGTAGCCCGCACGCAATGTTGGGTTTGGTTTCGTCCCAGAGCAAAGCCAGTTCCGCTGCTGTCCTGTTCTGCGACTCTAGTGTGTGGGTCAGTGCAGTCAGCTCTGTCCGCACATATTCGTGTGCCTTCTCTTTGGCATAGTGGACCACCGGGAACACCTTTGGGGGCTTTTTGATTCTGACTGGATCCGACGGAGATCTGATCTCCAGCAGGACTCCCTTGTGATCGGATGCCATGCCGTCTCGGTCCACTGCCGTGGCGGCCATCCATGGCCGCGCGGCATCGTTCGCATACCAACAATCCAGGCGGCTTGTCGCGAGGCCCTGGGTTCCGACTGTGTATGTGTGGGTGTGCTGTTCCCCATAGAATCGTGCCCAGCCACGCTCATCATCGTCCCGCGGTAGTGAGTGTGCAAGACTGTCGTGCAGACCCCACTTGGCGATGAGCGTTGCCAGTCCCTTCGAGATGTGGTGGTTCGCTGTCGGCGCATAGGACCTATCCAAGATTCCGTGCTGCGTGCAGTTGAAGTCGCCTCCCAGGAAGATTACGACTTGCTCCGGAATGGGAATATCCGCCAGTTTAGTATAGAACTGTTCGCGTGATCTCACCTCAGAGGGCGCGTAGACGTTGACCAGGTAGACCGTCAAGTCTCCCAGTTTAGCCTGTAGTGCAACTAGACACACTCTTGTTAGCCCCTTGGTTCCCGACGTCGTAAGTTACGACATTGCTCGAACGACAATAGAAAATGGCTCGAAGTGAGAATTTCAATACTTTAATCAAGTCACTACAAAAACATACTTCCTCCGGTCGGAAATGATTGCCTGTAAAAACAGATGGGAAAATCTGCTTTCTCCTGTGGCCTCGCTCTGCCAGCGCTGATTGGTGGAATCGACGCGGTTTAAGCCAAGCTTTCTGGTGGCCTTTTGAGCGCCAAAAAATGTTTGAAAACAACGAAGTTGTGGCCAAAAGTATGAAGATTGAGCATGCTGCTGACCTCAAATTAGCGCCAACACTACCAGCTACAGACGACAACGCCACCTCGCCCGCCGTCCTCATGGCCTCACCGCAGAAGCGCAACCTCACCGACAAGGAGAGGCAAGATTTCGTGCTGTTCCTGCTGATGCATGGAGTGAGAGGCCAACCCGATCCAGGAGCAATGGACGACGCTGCTGAACGGTTTAATCCTCGACGTCAGCACCATCAGACGAGTGTGGCGTCACTTCAAAAACACACATGCCAGCGACGGCATCGACAGGGTGGCTAGCCGGATCAAGAGGGTGGCCGGGAGGAAACGAACGGATCGAGCGACAATTTTGGAACGCGTTGCCGCAATCCCGATGCGGCGTCGCAAGACGCAACAGTGGCTTGCGCGGGAACTATCGTGTAGATTGACCATCGAGGAAATCATTTCTTCCCTAAGGAAGTAAGATCCAAGAAGTGATTTAGGAAACTCCAGCAACGAGGCAGTGATTGGTTGCACGGGGAAACGATGGGATACGCGGGAAAGTATCCAGCTACTATTAGACCTCAAACCACTCATTACAGAATTTGCTGGATGGCGCGCATCCGGCCGGGGAGCCGAACGAAGATTGATGCCGTCACCGCCGTCGCCCGTGGCATCGACTTTCCGCATTTCTGGCGGCAACCGCGGGCGACGGGGTGGGCGTACAAACGGCTGAGCGGTCTCGCGACGGAGGGGAGGTACGTTAGCCCCCGATGGTGTGGATGTGTACGTTGGAGAGAGCGCGTTAGTGGCGCGCGCGCTTCTGCCGCGAACTCGAGTACTTGACACCTAGCAAGGCCATGCAAACCCGTAGTGCTAGTGTGACGACTCCGTCGACCCCTACCAGGACCTGCAGCGCGACCGTGGCGACGGCCAGCGAGACCGTGATGACCCCGAGCGCGAGTGGAGAAGGGGGGGGGGTGAGGTTGCGTCGCTGATCGACACGACCGTCACCCTCTCTCAAGGGACTCTCAATGCGTTGTTCGGCTAACCGGGCACATCGGACGTCGAACTGTACCAAACTGCTGTGTCGCGGGCATTCGACCTGTCCCCGAGCGACATCCAGGTTGACGCGTCGCAGCAGGTCGACACGATGCAGCAGGAGGCGGCGGTAAACTTGCGGTTGCTGTCGGAGGCGTCTGGTCTGAAGGGCTATCTCGAAGACAAGCCCCCGACTCCGACAGGTCCTACGCTACGGCTGCGGCCTCCCATGAGGAAGGACGTCACCTTCGTACGACGAGGACACCAGCGACTACGAGAGCATCGACTCCGGCGAGAGCGAGGGGGAAGCCGTCGGCAAGGACGAGGACGACGATCTAGAGCGTGGCGTTCAAGATGAAGACGACGATGTCCTGGGACGCAGTCGAGATGGACGAGGCTTTCATCGGCTCGCTGGTGATTGGGAACGACACACTCCGCAGGCAGGCTAAAAGGCAGCGCAAGGATGCGCTGCGTGCGACGGCATGGACGCCCGTGTCATCGGACTTCGAGGTGGGTGAAATTGCGGACGCTGGCATGGGCGACGGGATGGCGCAGCCAGTAGCCGAGTTGCGCGCCCTCACGCACTCTCCGCTTCTGACGTTACTATACTTCATGGCCAAGTCACTGTGGGTCATGGTCAGCGCCGAGACGAACCGGTACGCACTACACCAATGTCCGAGACGCTGAAGCAGCTTTGCCGGTGGCTGAAGCAGAAGCGCGGGTACTAGACGCACGAGATCCTACACGCGATTGGGCTCCTCGTCGCGCTGATGTTATGCCCACAGAAGTGCCGCTTCACCGACCACTGGTCCATGGTTGAAAATGGCGCGGTCCATGCTGGCAACTTCGGGCGCTTCAAGGGGCGCAACCGCTGTCAGGTTATCCTCCGCGACTTGCACTTCGTCGACAACGAGGCGAACGCACGCGCGACAAGCTGTGGAAGCTCCGCCCAAGCGTCGATAAGCTGTAGTAGCGCTTCCTTGCCGGATGGGCGTTGCCGTCGGTGTTCTCCTTCGACGAGGGTGTCCTTCCGTCGACGTCGAAGCGGTACACCTCGCACATGTTCATACCGGACAAGCCTCACCTGTACGGGTTTAAGATGTTATGACATGCGACTCTACGACGGCGTACTGCCACAGGTGTGTTATTTTCGAAATGCAATGTCGTAAGATACGGCTTATGGGTCTAAATCTGCTCAGCTATGTCGTATCTGATTTGATTCGAGTTGTACACGGGAAAACGCGATACTGAGTACCGTGTTGATGATACATTCGACCACAAGACATGTGCTGTCGCAGTGGTTCGGAATCTGAAGATTGTGCTCGGCTCGAACACGCAACACCAGTGGCATGCAGTCGTCATCGACCGCTTCTACTCGTCAGTCCCGCTCGCCATGGAGCTGCTTGGCATGGGGGTGTACGTGATCGGCACCATCATGACCAACCGGCTCGGATACGACAACAACAGCGTTGGGATGGGTGGAGTTGCTGTTCACGTTCAACTCCGCCTACAGCGGTACTCCCTTCAGACGTCGACCAAATTCAAGAAGTACTAAAAGAGATTTTTCCTAGGGTTGGTGGAGATGACGTTGGCGAACGCCTACCTCTCGCACAAGGAGGCCTCAAGGATGGCTGGGGTGTCACCTATGAAGCGGGGCGAGTGGTTCTGCGTCCTTCAAAATCAGTTCCTGCAACTCAAGCCCCAAGACTTCGCCGGAATGGTCGCGACCCCGCCTCTAGCGAGCCTGAAGCGCAAGCGAGCGCCCGTCTGCCACCCGCACGCGCCCGAGCAGCCCGAAGACTAGGTGACCGTGAGCAGCGTGCAGAAGAGCCGGTAACGCTCCTGCAAGGTTTGCGCGCTACTGCGGACGGAGAAGACCAAGAAGTCGCTCGCGACTACCTATTTCTGCGAGCGCTGTTCTCTCGACGACGCCAAGTACTGGCTCTGCAACAAGATACACAGTGAGTACAAGGGCGTGGCGAAGACGTGCTTCGAGATATGGCGCGATAACTTCGACTCGGGCGAGTCGATCCCACCTACCTTGGGAAGCGCGTGGTCTTGCGGCGCCCGGCCAGAAAGCTGGCGAGCGGAAAAAGACGCGTCGTGAGTTCCACCTTCGCACTGTAGACGGCGGCGACGAAAGAGAGAGCGACGACGGGTTAGTTCAGGTTGCGCCGGACGTGATGAGTGTCAGCTGTTGCCAGGACGTAATGCATGATTTCTTGAAGAACGTACCTTCTTTCCTTCCTTTTCCGAAATGTCTTTCTTCGCAGTACAACGCTTTGGCTCTCCCCCCCCCCCCCCCCCAAAGTGTCGGACGGGGGTAAGCTACGATATGGACATTCTACTTGAGATCGGACGGGTGTATAACTTACGACATTGACCAAGAAACCTCTCGAAAGCTTATACACCTATCCTCACGTGGTACCTTCGCCACATACGAATTCAATGGTACATGAATACGTCGTATGATACGACATTCTCTTGCGTGTTCTACGGCCCTTTTCCGGGAACCAAGAGGTTAATACTGACCTCAGTCAACCTTAAAGAAACCAGCCACGGGCACTTGCGCCAACAACATTCGGGAACTGTGCAAGTTCTTGCTTGTTTGTCTTCTTTTGGGAGACGTCAAAGCAAATCAGCGTGTTGACGAGGTGAATATCAGCCTCCGTCACGCTGTTGGAAACAACGTAGCACTGCTTGCACAGCAGCGCTTCCAGTTTAGCGATGTCCACAAAACCTATTCTCAGCTCCTCGCGAGCAGTCTCCGAGCTTTTCGAAAACAGAGACTTGATGACACTCATGCTGATCTCAGCCGGTAAACCGTTCTTCACAGCATCAATCTCCTGCCGCAAGTTATCAGAGTAGAGTTAAAATCTCGACGGCATACTTCGCGGAATGCCGAGTTCAGTGTGTGAAGGATCCCTGCCGATTCCTCCGACACGACCGCCTGTTTCTTCTTGTCCCACAGGACCGGAACCGAAAACTTACGCGGTTTCGGACTCACCTTTTTCTACAGGTCACGCACAAACTTCAAGTTGTTCACTGTGTCATGAATGCAGTCGGCGGTCGAGTACTCTTTGCCATTGAATCCGACTATCGACGGGGTCGTCTCTGGGCTCACGAAAACCCACCCAAGGTGCGTGCCATTCTCATCATCTGGCTTCGTTTTCTGGTAGACTGGGTGGACCACCGTCAGACCGATGAGATCTTCGAGAAATTATTGAGGTTGCAAGAGGCCAACGCGCGACAAGCAAACGCACACGAGTACGTCACGTTGAGATGGTAGCGACCTTTTTCAGCGGGAAACTCGGCGTCAGCGTTGGGCTCGATGGTAGAACTGTACGGCGTTGGTTGAGTAGCGGCCATGGTAAGGAATTTGTTCAGAAAAAAAGCTTGAACTTGGAACTTGGTAAATGAGCAAGAGGATCTCGACAAACTCGAGGAAAACGTTGACGTTTCCCTCTGGAGGAAAATTAATGCCTTGAACGCAAACCCTGTTCAGCGCCCCCATCGGCTTTAAAAACATGTATATCCGGGTAACGGATACATGTCAAAACTTAAGCTGTTTTGATATATCTTGTATATTGGATCGATGCGCGATAAACCTAGTCATATATATGTACCCCCTCGCTAATCGTGTAATTACACGATTTTGAGCACAAACTGTTCAACCTTATCGTGGAACTTGTATCTGAAATGGTAAAATCAGTACACATACGTGAAACAGACTGGGTCAAGAAGAGCAAAGTCGCGCAATTCATGGTCAAAGTCGTGCATGTCAAAGACATATGTCAACGATCGATATGATTGCTTAAGTTAGCTATACGAAAACCAATACAGTTACAGACGCACCAATTGTTTGCTTCGAGATCTTACCGTGCACTATCGCTTTAGGTGATTGGGGGGGGGGGGGAATTTGGGGGCAATTAAATAAATGGGACCGTG